>JAHYSP010005708.1:0-15661 GCA_019455505.1 Pleochaeta shiraiana
TTGAGACGGAAGACCACTGGTTCGAATCCAGTAGACCCTACCTTCTTAGGGAGTGAAATGTATACGTTGATGGAGGTACACTTGAACAACCAAAGGTTTTTTGAGAATTTTCCCTTTGGTGGATATTTACAGAAGAAAAGTACAGGAGGTAACTTCATTTTTCACAGTGGTATTCGCAAATGCTGTTTGAGTGTGAGTGTCCAATTAGTCTAAATCACGTGCTCATGATCTCTTGTCCCTGATAGTCTTAGACTCCCTTAAGGCGATAAACAAAAATAATAAAATAGATCTGATCCTTGTGTTGGATGGCGAGTTTTACTACTGTTAGAACCTCAAATGGAATGAAAGATCTCTTTCAGTTACAATACTAAGACACCGATTGCGAAGTCAAACTTTAATGTCTGTTTGGAAACCAGAAATCATTATTTTTAAAAAATAGATGGATTGAATAATCACATTTAATAAATAATTTCATCACGATTCTTCACCAAAAAAATCTATGTATCCATTATCAATTGATACTGAGTTGTAACTACTGGCTCGCGCGCTTAAACACGAAATTTCAGTAAATACTCACCAGTTTTAAGGTCTATATATTTTGGGAACTTTAAATTTAGAATTTAAAGGGACGGTTGCAAATGTGGTTTATATCGAGCCGCATAACCGTGATTAATTATTCTGGAAGTGGTGGCAACCTTTGCTCTATATCTATTTTGCTTTTTATCCTGAATGAGCAAGATCTAGTGTAGAATCTAATCTAGTTTTTATCGTAGTGATAAGTCTCTGTTTCAATCGTAGAGTCGTAGCCTAGAGTAGAATTTAATTATATTCTTGCGTATGGTCGAGTTTAATCGCAGTAAAACGCCCGTATTTTGAATCATAAGAGTAAGACAATCTTCTATCTGATACAACTCATTTCTTGAGCTTATCAAATATCTATTCAGCAACTTGTTGATAGAGACAATGACTGCAGCATACCCACATTTAGACTTTAGAGAATTCAATCTTTTACCCAAACCGTTGATGGAAAGGCAGCTTTTTTTTATTGAATACATACACGCTAGTTATAAATCTAAACAAAAAAAAAGCATCATTTGATAATACTATTAGATTCTTTGTCTAGAAAACTGAAATTTTACTGTTAACGAGGTCTGCTCAACATTCCACATGTTAAATCTTGCGAGCACACCAAAAACTCACACTGTAAACACTTTGAAGCATACTTTTGGAGTTATGGATGTAGGGTGCAGCAATTGCAGATTCGCGACTTTCAACCCGAAAGCCAAGCTTCTCAACCAGGGTGACCACTTCGTCGTCTGTCAGCTCGACAGCACCTGGTTCTGCAATGCCTGTTTATTTAATTAGTGTGAGTGTATTTATTATTCCAGTTATACTTTAACTTTACCATGGTCCTCGAGGCTTTCCTGTTTATTTTCTTGAATATTCAAAGGACTACTTTCGAAGTGCCAGAGCAACGGACCCAGATTAATAAGAAGACCACCACTCCGAAGACAGTTCCTCATGGTTTCAAGGTAACGAATCACATTCCGGGCGGTATCAAGAAAGAAAACTGAAGCTACAGCATCAAACTTTTCTTTTTGATCTTCACTACCATACAGAAGTAAAAAATCAGATGCACTCATGCTCATATTTCCTACCGTTTCAATACTTTCTAGAATTGTGGCTGGATGCAAGTCGGGCACTTGGACAGACATAAGTTGGTCCAATCTGTTCTTGTGGTTTGAAAAAGAGTGTACCCAAGGATATAACGTATGCTCTTGGGCTTTCGGGCAAATATTCAGAATATAGAAACTCGCTAGCAACTGATGATAGCTAATTTCGTTGCCTTCAGCATCAATGCCAGCGCAGCAAAGCTCAAACACAAGCCGGCCAAGTCCGGCACCGGGTACAAGAACTTGCAATTTATCACTTGAACGTTTTGCTTTTTCAGCTTTGAGCGTCTCGATAACTCGGCTATATGAGGCCTCTCGCTCTATTGATCCTTCTGCGGACCAGTCACGGAAGAATTGCCGCAAGGTGCTTGTGGCTTTCTCTAAGTCATCTGGAGTGGCTCTTCCGCACCAAGAATCAGAGGCTTCACGCGGAATGTTAAAGGATTCAAGGCCTGCTTCAAAGATAGCTAGAGAAAGTGCCGCATTTTTATCAATCGCATCGTCTATGGAGTTAAGACTGTCTTGTAATGAAAAAGGAGGCGCAGCTAGTAATTCCATGTGTTCTTTAGGAAGTGCATAAAAAGACTGTCTTCGGATATGAGTGATATTGTGATGTGCTATAGTGGAATATTGACTGTGTTAAAATGATTAGTAAAAAAGTGGTGAGTTTTTGTACGGCAGAAATATCTCGAATGCTGAGTTAAGTGTTATGAAGTCCAACTTACAAAAATGAGTCCAGTGCTTGAAAAAATCCTATCTGCTCGTCAGGATCCCTAAAAATTTTGATCTCCTGACAACTGTTTTGCTCTACCTGAAACATGATGCGCGAAGAATCAAGTCAACCTTATGTCTCTATGCAGGGCGAATTTATGTTTTGTATGCCCCTGAGACGCTTTGCGTTAAGCGCTTAAGTAGCGCTATGCAGCTAGTCGATTGCCATTTTGGACAGTTTTGCTCACCGTAGCTGAACATATATGTACAGTTTCGCCTAACTACCTCGATAGAATACGATAGTTATCCAGAATTGCGGCTGTTGCTAGCTGCATGGTCACCATGGCTACTCCAGGTGCAAAGTCTCTTGGTGTCACTGCTCCACTTTCATTTAATCCTCCTACCGAAAGTGAGAACCAAGCCTCCAATGCGCTCATTGAGGAGTTGAAGCGTCAGAACAACTACGAAAATGCCTCTGAAACTGCGAACAGGTAAGCTCTGAACACAAATGTAAAATTTAATAGAACATGTAGTAATTGTTAACCCATTATCTCTTCACAGACAAAAGGTACTTCAGTCCCTGCAACTTATCACCGAGGAATTTGTTAGGCAAGTAAGCAGAGCTCAAGGTCTCCCAGCAAGCCTTATCAAGTCTGCGGGTGGCATGGTGGTAACGTTTGGAAGCTATAAGCTCGGAGTAGTTGGTCCAGGCTCGGACATTGATACACTTGTTGTTACACCTCAAAATATCACAAAAGATGATTTCTTCAGCAAGTTTCCAGATCTTCTTAAATCAATGGCAACCTCTGGGCCAATCACTGAGCTTACTCCCAAACCTGATGCATTTGCCCCTTGTATAACGCTTAAGTATGCGGGAATCGATATTGATCTATTGTTTGGACGAGTTAAACTCAGTCAGGTCCCAAGAAACTTGTCATTACTTAACCAGAATATGTTACGTGGCTTAAACAACGAGGAAGTTCGTTCTCTCAACGGTGTTCGTGTAGCCGATGAGATCCTAAATCTAGTTCCAGAGCCTGCTATATTTAGAACTGCTCTTAGAACTATTAAACTATGGGGTACGAGGCGTGCAATTGCTGGAAATATTTATGGATTCCCTGGAGGGGTGACTTGGGCTATACTTGTTGCTCGTATATGTCAGCTTTACCCAAAGGCCACAAGCTCTACAATTGTTTTCAAATTCTTTCGCATAATGGAGAAATGGCAATGGCCAATGCCTGTTCTTCTAAAAGAGATCGATAACGTGAATACACTTGGTCTGAAAGTATGGAATCCAAAGGTATGTGATATCCAAGCTTTATCTCACCTCGTAAAATTTAACAAGATTAGATATACGTCTCGGATAAAAACCATATCATGCCTATCATAACCCCAGCTTACCCTGAAATGTGTACCACGCACAATTTTTCCCAGTCAACGAAAGCAATCTTAGAAAAGGAGCTTAGAAGAGGCGGTGATATTACCGATAAAGTAATGGCTGGAAAAGCGTCGTGGAAAGATTTATTTGCCAAACATACATTTTTCACACAAGGTTACAAATACTACCTCTCAGTTGTCTCCGCAAGTAGAACAAAAGAAAGTCAGTTATTCTGGTCTGGCTTCGTAGAGTCAAAGGTCCGTCTTTTGGTCAATAAATTAGAGTATCACTCTTCAATTGCACTGGCCCACCCATTCAACAAAGGATTTACTCGAGTCCATAGGTGTCGAACTGAAGAAGAAGTAGATCTGGTAAAGAATGGATCTCTTAAGTTTCACGCTACTGATATTGCTACGTCAACTACTGGGCATGGTCTTACAGTTGATACGACTTCAAAGGAGACAGATAATTCAAGTCAAAACACTAATGAAGAGAAAAATGTTATTTTGGTATATACTGCCACCCACTATATCGGTTTGGAGCTAGCTAAAGGTAGGCGTAACTTAAAATTCGAAATCCGGTTAGTTTTGTGGTAATAAGGACACTGCTTGGATTCTGAAACATCACTAAACAAAACTGAATATACTTATTTTAGCAGTTTCTAATAGTTACAGGAGCCAAATCTCTCGATCTTTCTTATGAGGTCGAAGAATTTAAAAGTATTTGTACGTCTTCCGAAGCTTATAATCAAGAGGAAAATTCTCTCGGCGTGGCTCATATCAAGAAGTATGTAACCCCAAAGGCTTTATTAGTGTACTAAAACAATTAGTTGTGACTTACCCGACGATGTATTCACTGAGGGCGAAGTTAAACCTACTCGTCCTCTGAAGCAGAAGAAAAAACGACCGGCTGCTGAGGTACGTTCGCTTATAAACTCCAGCTGATAATTTCTAGATTCGAGAACTAGACTTACTCGAGTTTAAATACCTTCGTGCATCGATATTCTCACCGGGGCAGGACTAACATTATCTAGGACCCAAATCAAGTTCCGACTAAACGACAGCAGACGTCGTTAGTTGCCGTCGGATAATATTTGTGCGAAATAACCCTATTTCTCCATGTCTATTTATCCACATTGACCTAGATCTAACGGCAGGGATTCGCAGTTTGAATTTTGTTCCGGAAACATAATCTCTTCAAACGATATAAATCCGATATATAACTCTAGAGTCAACATGGAATTCTAACAGTGTAGGTTCCCGATATTGAATTTCTAAGGCTGCCACGTTATATTAGACATTTCCAGCCCACTAATAATCACCCAGTAATGGGAGGTTTAAAATATTAAATCCGATTAATTTGTATTCTATACGCCTTTAGTGGATTCACAGGCGTAACTGGTTGGCGTTCAAAGAAGCGTCAAGTACAAAAAAAAAACTTAAATCCCTGTACCGCTATAGGCACAAGAAGCATGTAGAGAGTAATCAACTACTGGCAAATTTGATGCACTAAAACTTGTAATTAGAATGCAAATAAATTACTATTTAGAAAATGTAAATCTCGCTATACAACAATTACTACATGCTGTGAAAACAAAAAATTTTGTAAATAATTGTAATCTATAATTTTCCATATTACATCAAACTTTTTCATGAAACATATTGCGCACCATACTTAACTTAAAAACTTAAGCGATTCAGAGGGTAAGTAGCAGATGTAAAGATCATAATCAACACGGAGAAACGACCAGGGCCGCTAGGAAACGGATTTACATGGTCTAAATGCTATTATATTTGTCAACAGGCCCCGGGAAACAACACGCGTTACAACAATTTCTTGAAAACGGTGGAGTTCAGATCTGGATCCTTGATTGGGTTTACTTTAAGAAAACTAAGGTCTTTCGAAATCGACAGTACAAAATGTGACTTAATTGAAGAAATTAATGTATGGAATCGTAACGGCGACTAAGCCTAAGGTTTCAGTAATTATAGGCTGATCAAAGATAAAGGTTAAGACAATATTGACTGTGTTAAGTAATCATGAATTTTTCTGGTCAGAGATCGACTTGAATGTATGGGAACGGTAATGTAGTACGTCTAAGTAGTTTCTAATTATATCATAATATTAACACCTTTTCTACTTAAAATCAAGTTGAAATGTTTCGGCCAACTTCATATTCCAAAAGCTCCGAAAGTTAACTAATTGTACAGAAATACATTCATCAATCTTAATATTATCTTGTTCAACAAGCTGGCGGCACTTCACCGTTGTACTTTGGCTGCACCGATTCGCATTCGTTACAGTCATACCCGGTCCCTCATCTCTCGTTCACGACAATTTGGTCGCGAACAACTTGCTACTCTTCGTTTCGAAACGTTCCCGTACTACAAACTCCGTGCCCAATCACGAATATATAATTATATTCTTAAGCGTCAAAGACTCAAGCAAAAGAGATTGGATTCTGGAACCAGCATCATTGATAAAATCTTACGGAGAAGAGGCACCATTTTTTGTAGAGAGAATGAAATTTCGAAAAGGATAAGTTCGATGATGTCTAGTTATGGTGAAGGTCTTGAAAAGACGACTCGTAGAAAAAAACTCGCAGGCTATTTAAAAGCCGCGAACGATGTCAGACAATCATATCAAAAATCCTATTCTGAAAGATGGGGATCAAACTTTGAGGAATCTAACAACCCAAACAAAATCTCTGGATCATACCCTGCTGATGTCAAAATTACCACAGATAGCAACGAAGAACTGGTTATTTTTCCTTCCTATGCAAAAAGGTGTTTGAAAATAACCGAAATTCCCAATACCTATCGTCAAAGCCAAGATTCATCAAGCTATACAAGCCCTAACATCAATGATTTGTTCTATCAAAATACACAAAACTATGATAGAAAAAGTTCAAATATCGAGAAAAACCGAACAATTGTAGATATTGATGTCCGAGGCTGGCTTTATTCACCTCATAGAGGGCCCATGACTAGGAAACATAAGCTGTTAATTGGCCTGGCTAGACAAATAGGTGGTATACATGCTCCGCCAGCATCAGAGTTAGAGCGAGAACTAGGGTTGAGGACAATAGGATCCAAACGTGGGATATCCATAAGTAATCAGGAAATTGTTACAACCTCCACTAATTACGAACTTTTATCTGACCAAAGTAATGGGGGTAAGTTAAAAACTCAAGGGCTCTTTGAAGACTGTAAGAAATATGACCTAGATACTGAAGAAATACGTGTAAATGTAGAAAGGTCTCGAAAGAACCTCTCAAAAAGTTTGTCGGATGATATTTCTGAACCTTGTCAGACATATAGTAAGAGATCATGGAATTGTTCTGATATATCATATGATGACTTTGTTAATGGAAACTCAAACTTAATGGCACGACTCGGTCCATTCATGGCAAATCCATTAGTCTCAAAACCAGTTACAATTTTTTTCTACAACGATCACTCAAGCGTATCCAGAATAGTGGAAACAAATGAAGCGGGCCATTTTTTCATTCGAGAGTCACTTAATTTTGTTCCAACTCGTGTCAGGGTGCAGGCTTCTGAGAGTTTATATGCCACGGAGACAGTCAAGATAGTAGAGCCAAAAGGCGTTAGCTTAATATCTGACATTGATGATACAATAAAACATACTTCAATTGACTCTGGTGCACGAGAAGCATTTAGAAATGCTTTTATTAGGGATCTGAAAGATCTAACGATAGATGGTGTGAAAGAATGGTATACCCTGATGTACGAAATGGGTGTTAACATTCATTATGTTTCAAATTCACCATGGCAATTATATCCAACGTTGATATGTTTTTTCAAGGCCGCCGGCCTTCCGATTGGCTCTTATCATCTGAAATGCTACTCAAGTATGCTTCAAGGAATCTTGGAACCGGTTTCTGAGAGGAAAAAGCCAACAATAACGAAAATATTGTCTGATTTTCCTGAAAGATACTTTATTTTGGTTGGCGATTCTGGCGAGGCAGATCTTGAAGTTTACTGCGACGTAGTTTTAGAAAACCCAGGGAGAATTTTGATGGTATTGATTCGAGACATGACTCGGGATTTTTTTGATTCCGCCATGAATTCTAATGTTGATATTCGATATGAAAACAAGTTGTTCGAAAATACTCATTCAGATCTATTAGATAGCAAAGATAAACTTTCTGTTCGAAGTTCAAACTCTTCAAAATTGTCGTCGCAGATTGTTAGCAGTCCAATTATGACCGACCTCATTGAGCTAAGTAGGGGTCTAAAACTTTCTGAAATCAAAGATAATTGTGATAAAGAATCATCAAAATCAAATACGAGAGACGAAATTCCAAAAATTAAAAGCATAGACTCTACACCTAAAAGCGCAGGCAAACGAGCTCCTCCTCCCAAACCCATAAAACCTATTGGTCTTAGAGCAAATAACATCTCTAATATTATCGATCAAACCCACCATACTCCTAACCAAGTACCATCGAACTCTTTGCCTAAATTAAGACCATCAGAGGTCCATCAAAATGAGACTCGACATCAGTTTTCTAAACAAAATAAAAGCCTATCAGATCTAAAATCATCTACCATAAGTCATGACACAATTGTTAATTCTAAAAGCACAACAGCAAAAAGTTCATTAGAGAACTTTTTTCTTGGAGCTGGTTGTTCTTCTTCGGGCTCAAATTTGGATGCCCCAAATACATTAAACAAACCTCAATTTCTGAGGTCACGTCATAAGCATGAAAGCTCTGTTGTGGAGGCGATAGCTAATCGATTTTCTTGGAATGGCAGCGTTGAAAGTTTCGATGATGAAAAATTTAACACTGAGAGTATTCCGGTGAACAAAAAGCTTGAAATTTGGAGACGAAGATGGAAAAAAGCTGAGAAGATCCTTAATTCAAGAGGTGTAAAATTGAGAGCGTGGAAAGTTGGTGGTGATGTGTGTTCGGAAACTTTACAAATGATAGAAAAGAAAGTTAAAGAGATAAAAACTGGGGGACTAAACTAGATAAAAAGTGGAGAATTTCTACCAGTTTCCAAAGCTCTAGTCAGGGAATCTAGAGCATCTCAAGATTCAAAGATTTGTTCTGTCAAAGAAAACTTGTATAATTAAACCTCATATTGATGGGGGTGCTCAAATTGTATCAAGACACAACTGGTCACCATAACTATTAGTATTGATAAAATTCTTTGGGGTTTTTTGTGGAGGCTACTTTTCGAATCTTCTAGAACAGAAACTAAAATATGCCAAAATGGGTCATCCTAATTCAGCTGTAAAGTAGATATTGAGTGTATATCTCCAGGTCATTAAAAACAAATTATAATTAATACCTTTTGCACCTATCTCATCGAATGAAATAAATAGCAGATGAAGATTAGATGAAGATTATAAACAACATGTTGATGGCCAGCTCGTAATTCGGCTTCGTAACAAACAGTATCAAAGAATGTCTATTGAGAATTATTGTCTCTGAAAAAATATGGTAATAATCTGAGTCATGTTGAAAGATAGTTTTATGAGCTTCAATTGGGCCATGGACTGCAAATAAATTAGTATATATGGGTTTGGGGCTTTGAAGAAAATAAAAACCAATTGTATGTTCATTAAACTCCTTGAATAGGATGGTTAAGTCAGAATTTTAACCACAAGAAGTACGTGTAAATAAGAGTTTGGTGCTATTTTTCAACCGAGTAAACTGAAATACATTAATCTCATTTTAAACAGAAATAGCTGATAAGAATTAGCTAGAGAATCAGTCATGCACAAAAGACAAGTAAACTGGGGCTTTGAGAATAACTTTAATACGGGTCCTCTTCTAGCCCAAGAATTTATTTCCCAGATCTAGCCTATAAATAGGTACAGTTCTGAATACAGGCCTTAACGGTAGATCTACCTAACCCAACTTCTGGGTGGTTCCGGTTACTCTCCAAGTCGTCGATTGACCAGATACCAGACGTAGTCAATTGGATTCAAATTAAGCGATTGAGATAGCCAATTCATGCTGATTATATCCGCACTAATTATCCAGTTTCTTGCAGCCTTAGAAGTATTTTTTGTATCGTTATCTTGTTGGAAAAGAGCATCGTTTCTGGCGTTGGAGAGGAGCTTGCTTCCGATTTCATTGACGGTTAAAACCAAACAAATACTCAGAATGCCTATCATCTGTTCTAGGTTCATCCTACCGGCCACGACTACATAACTGATCCCACCGGTGCCAAACCAAGACATGCATCACCAAATCATCACGCTTCTGACCCCAAACTTGAGTGTATCTTCAACGGTCCTGCAGGACAGCTCTTTGTATCTTCAGATCAAGTATATCTGTCGCTGTCGCTCTTAAATTTATTATTATTTGTTTTATCTGACCAAATGACTTTTTTCCAACCTTCTAGAGTCAAATTTTCGTGATCTAAGGCCCACTCAAATCGAGCTTCCTAGTACACCTTCAACAGCTTTGGTTTCTTCATTCTTTTAAAAGCCAGTAGACCCAATTATTTTAAAGCTCGCCTGATAAGCATTCGAGAAAACTTTATCGTTTCTTATAAGATTGATGGTTTTCGTCACTTCTACTGTCGTTGCAGGGTAGTGATACAGAATATCTGGTCTTATGAAAGTTTTCTCATTCCGAAAAATCGGAGAAAATTGGTATCAAGTGGCTTAGAATTAATGTAGATTTCTGTCAATTAATTTTACTCTACCTTCACCCAGGGTTTGTGATCTATTTATGCTGCAATTTACTACTAAAGTGACAAACCCTAGGCGGTTAATTTAAGCAGGGCCTTATGAGCGGTGAGATCAATTTTAGGGCTGATTCTAGGCGTAAAGTTATATGTACCACGCCACATTATCAATTATTCAGTACACATGATTTATAAACTGCTTCCTTTATTTCAGGTAATTTTTCATTCACTCACTAATTCAAATTTTTCTAGCTGCACTTTTTTTTTTTCACAATTTTTGACACTCGACCATCAAACTAAACCAAGCTAATCAAACCATCAAATATATTTCCCGTTATACAGAGATTGTTGTCTACCCTAGCTTCTTGATAAAGATCTAGCTCATCAAAATAACCTTAATTTCTCTTCTTGACATCTTTATTTAGAGCTTCATTCAAGTCAAATACTTATGCTGCTGATCTATGTTTATCAAAGTACATTTTCTAATCAGAGTACTGTTATCCAAACAGAAATGTGACGTCTCAACAGTTTACGAATCCCTAGATTCTCTTTAGAACATCACTTTGATGTTAGCGTATCCGCCTCACGTTGGTTGGATAACATCATCTTTCAATTTGAAATCGCAGGTCTCACAAATTCACTCTCAGAAATGATGCTACGAGTTATGAATATTTTGTGCTTGAGTGAAGCTACTAACTGGATTGATTCTACCCCGAGATTTCGGGAGGAAATAGTAAATAGAGGAGCTGCTACCGAAGCCAGTGTTGAGTACGTGGAAAGTGCTCTAGAAGAAAGTTTTCCGGGATTTACATCGGATCAAAAAGAGTTGTCAGTGCATTCAGAAGTAGAAATCCTGCGTTAAGGTCCAAAAGAACCCCTAGCAGCCATTTATGTCAGAACCATGAGGCTACCAAATCGAACTCGAGGGCGAGACAGACCCAATAGCGTATCTTTGGGAATAGCTCTTACAGGACCTGAGGAGTCTACGCTGTCAACAATCATCATGGCGTATACTTGCGGGCTACATGATAAGATTGACACAGGCTGTTTCCCTGATAATCAGATCCGGAATTGTACGGCTAACAAATATCTGCCTTGTCATGATTATATAATGTTTCGCTTAGTGGAGAATCTTGTTTATTCACTTCCTGTATTGTCAAAGTAGACCTTTTCTCTCTTTGGATAGAAAATTGACACTTTTTGAGCCCATTTTGACTCAGAACATACATTAGCGACCTTATTTCATAGATTTTGCGAAAGGAATTTTTTTACAAAAAGTGGAGAAAGCTCTAAAGCACTCTGGAGATACCATGAAATTATCCTCGAAACCCAATAGACAATAGGACTAATGAGGCAATACGAGAAACAAACTGATCATAACCAGGAGTTACAAAGACTGAGAGACCTAGTCCTATCAGATAATGGTCAGCCATCATCTGCCGTTTTGGCCGCCAAAGCAGAATTGAATTTTCAGGATCCATCGCGGGCAAATCATAATTCTAACGATCAGTCTGGATTTGGTCACCGCGCGATCAGGGATCAGGCTCCCTTCCGAGTTCCACAATTATACGAGGCTCAAAAACATAAAAACCCTCAGCCTCAACTACTTTTTCGCCCTCAATAACCTAGAGTATAGGCAAACATGAGAGGATGTGATGGATTTTAGAACAACCGAAATTAGAGAGAATATTCTCAGTCACAAAATGAAAACAATACCCACCCGCCCCGCTCATCCTCTCAAAACCTATACATCAATATGCTCACAGGATATGATAGATCTATCCAACTTTGTGTCGGTTGAGATGAAATAAGCCATGTAAAACTAAATTGTAAAAACTCGCCACTACAACTGTGTAAGCGAGAATACCCCAATTATATGTAGTTTGGTGGCTCGGGAGTAAGTTCTTATTTACTAATCTTGGAAATTAAGGGGGCCAATTATGGAGAATTAGATGAAAATCAGAACCGAGAACAAGGTTTGCATTCGGTATAAGTAGTAGGCATTGTAGCCATAGAGCATTTCTCTTAGTATGGTTGTTTAATCAGTTGAATTACATCATGACAACTTGCTTTCTATCACATTAGGCGCCATCGGGATAACTCATCATTGTGTTAAAAATTTCGTTGAGATTTCTCGCCCCTTGACGCGCTTGGCCGGTAAAACCGACTGGCAGTGGGGCTTAGATGAGCAAGTGTCATTTGAGTCACTGAGAGGAAAGTGCAACACAATCGTCCAAATTCTCGGATATGAGTTTGACAAAGAAATTAATCTATACTCAGATGCTAGTAAATTTGCCGGGGGATGTTGTATGACCCAAGCAGAAGTTAAAGAAATCATTGGAAAACTACCAAATAATAGGCGCCAGGCCCGGATGGAATCCCAAATTGGCTCCTCAAACAATGCCGTAAAACACTAAGCAAAGTCTTGGTGTAACTATTCAATGCCTGTCTCTCCCTAGGGTATCATCCCATAAAATTCAAAGAGTCTACCTCTGTAGTCCTTCGAAAACCCCAGAAACCTATTTATGATTCCCCAAAAGTATACAGGCCTATATAACCCTCCTAAATACTATGGGAAAGCTCTTGGAAAATTTAGTCACCGATCGAATCTCAAAAGCCGCTGAAATACACCATCTCTTCCTCGAAGAGCAAATGGGAGCTAGGCCAAATAGATCAACAGTCACAGATATCGAAATACTGACTGAACAAATACACATCATTTGTGGCAAGGACGAGAAGAAGGTGAAATAACTTATCAGCTTAGATATCTCCGGGGCCTTAGATAATGTCACTCATCAAAAATTAATTCACAACCTACGACTTAAGGGGATTCCTAAATGAATCACACGGTTTGTAATCTCGTTCCTAGAAGGGAGGACTATCTCGGTGGTCCTCGACACATTTAAAGGCGAACAGATTCCCACATGTATAGGCATACCCCAGGGATCTTCCCTCTCTCCCATCCAATTCTTGTATTTCGCTAGCACCCTCCTCTCGTTGCTTCAAACATCAACGTCTTTGACGATGGGATTTGTAGGTGATACAAATATAATTACGTGGACAGAGTCGACAGAAAAAAACTGCCGTCAGCTAGTACAGCTACATGAAGTTTGTTTACTATGAGCCAGGATCCACGGTGTAAAATTTGCTCCGGAGAAATATCAGTTGATGCATTTTTCGAGGGCTAAAAAGAGGCACAACCTACAGATATGCATACGTATTCAGGGCCACCAATTGATCCCCAAATTTCTATTCGAATCCTCGGAATTCACCTGGATCCCAAATTGAACTGGAACACTCACGTAAAAATTATACAACAGAGGACAGAGTCGCAGGTACAAGTGATGAGTAAGCTGATGCAGTCGACGTGGGGAGCGACATTTGTAAAGGCAAAGCTATTGTGTAGTACACTAGTTGGGCCGACCTTAACGTACGGGTCCCTAATATGGGTCGAGGCTGGACCAACGAGGCGAATCCCTGGCAGAATAGCAACTCCCCTTCGAAGCATCCAACGGAAATGCCTAAAATTAATCACAGGCGGATACAAATCTAGTAGTACCAGGATTTTAGAGCATGAGACCTCGACCCTACCGATTGAGATCTATTTGAAGCAGACAGGTATCCAATATGCCTGACTATCGAAGAACCTACTGGCTCAACAGGCGATAAAATCTGCCTGTAGAAGGATAGAGATGTCTGGCAAAGAGAGTGATGATCCACGAGTCCAGAATAGACAGGAATAAATAGCACAGTTGCTAAGAGTGTGTGAACTAGTCGAAACCAAACACAAAAAAAAAAGAAGAATGTAAGATTGCCGCGTTCCAGGAATGGTCAAATTCCTGGGCGTGCCAAAAGCAGGAGCAGCGCTCTGGCTACCGAGCTGCTGCAGATCTCATCATATTGAGGGCGGCAAACCTATATCTAGATAAAAAACTAGCAGACCTAAAATGAACTACAGGAGTGCCCCATCCGAAATCCACCGAAACCTGAGTAGGGCCCAAAGTAGTATCGCCACATAGATACAAAGCGAGAACATAGGGCTCAATTTTTATTTGCACTGAAGAAATGTCCCCGATGTAGAGAGTCCCAGCTGCCAATGTGGATATCCGTCACAAAACGTTAGGTATATGGTTATAGTGGGTCCCAGATGGGCCAAAAGACGGGAAGAGGTGCTGAGAAAGACAATTACTTGTTCATTTAGAGCTATGATTGATAAACCAAAAGATATAGCTAGAATCACGAA
The DNA here is from genome assembly GCA_019455505.1 of Pleochaeta shiraiana. Taxonomy (NCBI): domain Eukaryota; kingdom Fungi; phylum Ascomycota; class Leotiomycetes; order Helotiales; family Erysiphaceae; genus Pleochaeta; species Pleochaeta shiraiana. Next base: position 14,674 of record JAHYSP010005708.1, read on the forward strand.
GTGGATCTAGAAGAAAGGACAGCTCGACCAAGTCCGACTGACGGGCAAAGTGGAGGCATTAACGAAAAGAGGGCGAAAAATTAGGGGGCAGTAGACGGAATCCTCACTGGTTCGAACAGTGAAAGTGCACTTCCTAAAGGCAAACGTAAAACCACAGAATTTTACCTGACAATAAGGGGTTTTGACCAAAAGGTTTCCTCCTGTGTAAATAAAAATTGTTTTGATAGATACCTGCATGGGCCACTATGGCGCCAAATCAGGACAATGAAATCAAATCAAATAATAATAATAATAATAATAATAAAAAGGGAAATGTTAAATGCCCCCCCTCTTGACAAAATTATGTTGCGGCCACATTTTCAAATGATATTACCACCCCATCCATAATTTACTGGCACTTTTCACAATTCCATCCAATCATTACCTAGGAAGGAAGTTTGATTTTAAAACTCTTAAAAACATATCGAGTTGGCGCAACTCGTTTATTCGATTTTTCATAATAGTATTCTATGTATTTAAGATCTTAGAAAAATTACTTCTTTCACAGACACATATGCACTAGCGTTCAAATATTCTACATGTTTTACCAATTTGGATAAATCTTATTGTAACTTAACAAAACCTGCATGAAAATTAGTAATTCTAAATCCTTTGTAGTTCTAAGTCATTTTTTGAGCAGCATTACAACTTTTTCCATTAAAATAATGATGAATTGTACAATTTGCTGGGGTGATTTTATCAGGTGACCGTGTGGAATTTTTGAACGCGTAATTCTAATACCTAGAATCACACCCATTTGCCTTTATTACAGCCACAACTCTTGATGGCATACTCACGATTAATGATTGATATGAATTTTGATGGATATTTTTTCATGCTACATCCACTTTTTCCATCAATTCATGCATACTATTGGGTGGTTCCGGGTACTCTCCAAGTCGGCGTTTGACCAGACACCAGAAGTACTCAATTGGGTTCAAGTCAGGCG
>JAHYSP010005714.1:5307-24750 GCA_019455505.1 Pleochaeta shiraiana
TTTCAAGGAGGGTTCAAGGATTTAAAATTTTAAGTAGGTATCAAGAAAAATTGCTAAGCTGGAAATTCAACCCCTCGGAGGTCATTCTAATGTACAAATTCCATCATATAATTCTTATAAAAAAACAAACAGTATTATTCCTTGCAGCAAGTGTGTTAATCACAGGTTCCAGAACTTCAACAATTGACCTCTGCCAATTATCTCTCAGACTTCTCAGATATTTCGAGTTTGGTTAACAAATAAATATTGAATGAGTCTCGTCCGCCAATAGCTTTTTAAAGATTCTGGGTTTAAGTTTCAGAGGAACCGAAGTTAACCAAGTACGAAACGCCCTAAAATTATGGGCCAATAGACAATCAACTTTCCTCAATCTTAATTTTATTTTTCAAAATGTTGGACAGTCCCGAATGCCAATGGATTCACAAATTGCTCACTATAGCTGGCTTAAATCCAATAGGCCAAATATCGAATAACCAATTTAAATACCAAAACATAAGTTTCCGGGGGTCGGATGGTGTAGTGGTATGCCATCCGGGATGGCCTTCTAAGTAGAGTTTGGGTAGCCTTGACACCTGCTCCACTTGAGACGGAAGACCATTGGTTTGAATCCAGTAAACCCTACCTTCTTAGGGAGTGAAATGTATACGTTGATGGAGTTACACTTGAACAACCAAAGGTTTTTTGAGAATTTTCCCTTTGGTGGATATTCACGGAAGAGTAGCACAGAAGGTAACTTCATTTCTCGTATTGGTATTCGCAAATGCTGTTTGAGTGTGAGCGTCCAATTAGTCTAAATCACGTACTCATGATCTCTTGTCCTTGATAGTCATAGACTCCATGAGGACGATAAACAAAAATAAAATAAAATAATAAAATAATAAAATAATAAAATAATAAAANTACCAAATCGGATTATCGAATATTAATTGTTGGAACGAATCTTGAATTTCAAAGAATCAAATTATCCAATAGTAAATATCGAATATCGAACTGCAAGGTTAGAGTTACAAAATATTTTTGAAACAAATATCAGATTATCAAATTGGATGAGAGAGCCACTTATTTCTAATAGTAATCATTACACTATTGCATAGATAAAAATGCTGTAGATATTTTCGTGACCAAACTTAGCGTGGTAGCTCTTGAAATCGTCGTGTTTCGTACTTGCAGCGATCAGAGGACGAAGCACCCGCATCAGTTATTTCAGTTACGGTGATCGTTTCCTTTTAATTTAGATATATCGGCTAGACCTGTACTCCAACAGACATTATTCTATCATTTTATTCAAGCAATTCTTTAATAAGTATAGCTATTACTACAAAGCTGCACTTAAGCTCACTCCTATCTTCCATTTATCATTACTATTCCGATTTTGAGTTCACTCAAATCAGAGTTTTTCTAATTTGTTTAACTTCCAATTCCTAATGATCCCGAAATGACCGAGTATCTATTGAGTCTTGATCGATTGGTGAAATTGTACCCAGATCGTGAATTTGTCGACCATAACCTAAAAATATTTAGATCTGCCCCTCTGTAGAACCTAAAATATAGTAGGGCTGTTTAGAAGAACTTTTATGGAGCTGTCACTGGCCTCATATGTGGCTGATTTTAGGCTTTTTGAGCTCTGAATCGCATAACTCTGCTCCAGGTGTAGTACCTGCATCCTTTAACCACTATTTGACCTTCTTTAAGGGTGTACCCCTATGTAGATCTAGTAGGGCCGCATGATGATCTATCTGAATAATCAATAACTGTATAATATGACTGTCTTAACGGCAATTGCTTCACAAAAAATTATTTTATCCTGTAAATCATCTTTTATTGATTCGCTTTTGGGCTCATCTCTTGGAAAGAAAAAAATTTCCAGGCTCTTCAGCAGGCGGCCGGTACAATTTGTATGCTAATTTCTAGGCGTGTATAATAATGATGCTATGGTACGGCGAATGATATGTGTTTCTGACCAGCTTGGAGTTTTAAGGGGCTAAGTTTTTCTTTCGATACCTCAATAGATCCGAAAGATAGTAGATTTCATGAATTCAGTTGTTGAATACGTGTCGCTACTGTTAATTGTATTTGCTGTAAGAGAATTATTACTTGGAAAATGTGTCGATTCCAGATGTAGAGCAACTTTTGGGGTTGTGCACCACACTAGTACCATAGCTCAAATTCCTTTGATTATTATACTATCGAGAAGATCTATGTGTAATCATAATCTTGTGACAATTTTCTGTTCTCTCTTGGTGATATTATGGTTAAGCCTCGGGCACCATGCTTATGCTACATATAGTACGGTTCTAAGAACTCAAGCTTGAGCTACTTCGATCAGTAGTCCCAGGGCTGCACCATGTAACATAGAGTTGATTTGTATTATAAAATGAGCCACACGTTTCTAATTTTCACAAAATTTCTGGACGTGCTATTTGAAGTCGAGCCTTGAATCTCACATAAGTAGATGGACCTGTACGATAATTTTTTAACTTAAATTGAGAGACTCGACGCATGCAGTTTTTTCTTCGGTCACCTACGTATCACCAAAGTTTCTGACTTGGTTAGACTTAAATTAAAATATTTCATATTCTAGTTAGCCTAGTACACAAGTTTGTGAACCTGTTAGATTTGGTAAATTGAATTTGATAATTTTCTGAAGGGAGATCACTCCCCCAATATTTAGAAAGGATATCTTATATCTAGTTTAGAATATAACATAGTAGAAAATAGAAATTTTGTCTTAAACTCGGTGATATCTAAAGATAATTAGCCAAATTTATAACTAACACAAAAAGGGGGCTTCAGTGCCGATGCTGTCATGTAAACCCAAGACCAAAAACTCGTATCCAGATACTATTAACTTGACATCAAACAGTGATCTAAATTTAATCTGACTTTATCCTTTGACAATTCACAAATAGATCAAAGTAGTTGTAAAGATCTTTGCCAGGAACCTGAAAGATAGTTGAAGCAGAATGTAACTTTGACACAAAATACCCAACTTCTAACAAAAAATATTCTTGAACCACTGCTACTAATTCAGATATTGTAATTCTTACTGTGAGATCCACGATATAATCAGTTTGTCTAAAACTATGGTTAGCTGAATCTAGTTATCTATGCAATCCATACACCAGCTTGTGAGATGTATGTGGATATTTGGTGGCTTTATATTTAGATGTAAAACAGTCGGTTCCTACCCTGGACAAACATACTATTTCTATTGTTTTCAAGATGACTCATATTTTAGAAAGTCTTGTTCGGTCATGCGGCGAGGTAGAAATAAAATGGATCAATTTGTATGTAATAGTAGGCTCGTTTTAAAGCCTTGTATATGCAAACGACCGAACTGTTATGCTAAAAATCCCCCATGAATACCACACAGTATATATAGATATTCATACATACCCTCGGATTCTTAATTTTATCGGTGTACGAGCTGCTCCTAAAACAACATCTGAGATATACCAGAGCCTCCACATATCAAGAATCCCTGGTGTAGAGCGTATTGTTCAAAGCCAGATATATTATCAATGGCAACTATTCGACAAAATAAATAGGTGACGGAACGATGATCAATTCATTCCAACCATAGATCTAATAGAAGAATTAGGTATTAAGTATAAACACGAAGTGTTCACAACCTCCAATACCCAGGAATTGAGATCTTAAATTGATGCTCCTATTGCTATCATTGCATCAAAAGCCTTGAAAATCGCGATCGACGCAACATTTAGGACAGGTAATGCAGGAATGAACTTATTTTCTTTACTTGCGGAGCTAGATGGGGCCGGAACCCAACTTGCATACCTATTTGTAGAGAGATCTAGATCAAATGAAACCATAGTATCTGAAAACATGACACAAGTTCTGGTCAAGTTCCATGAAATATTGCAGCTCTCGGGGCTTGTTCCGTCTTTTGTGGGTTGTGATAAGGATAAGTCTGAGGTAAATGCCATTCAGGAAATCTAGTCATCTATCAATGTTCAGCTTTGCTTCTTGCATGTTAAGCGCGTCATCAGAACCAAATTAAAGGGCTCTACAAACGCCAATATACAAAGTCATTACTTTCCAGAAAATGCAAAAAGGCTAGTTCCTAGCTTTGAGATATACTGGGGCTCTCATCCAACAAATCGATTGAGTCGGTAGTACGAGTACGTTGCTCCGAAAATTACACTTTAATTGAATACAGCTAATTCGCAGTACAGATTTGATGTTTGCGAATGTGGAACTAGAAGGATTACTTTTGAAAGTAACGGCCGGCTCGAAACTTCCAGCATTTATGAGCTGGAAATTATCCTCCCAATGTTTAGCCTTCATTTCAATTTTCATACTAATATTCCGGACAGTAACGGCAATTTACGGTCCCCGGAGGTTATACATCAGGAATTTACCAGTGAAATTTATACGTGGTGTTGAGCACGCGACTATTTCAAGTTATGGGTTTGTTTGCATATCAACTGATATAGGCTTAGACAGTGGAAATTGTTGGCTCGTTCGCATAAACATGTTGAGATCCCAGTTTTAAAAGCGACAGTCATTGTGAAGTCGCACTGGCGCAGAATAAATCACAACTATGTGCATCGTTTTAACCGGCCTCGTATCTCCCTAGCGATTTAGTTTCTGAAATTTAGGTCTACTCTGCAGGGGCTTAATCAAATGAGAACCATTCTGAATGGCGACTGTTCAAAGAGAGTTGCCAGCTGGCCTAAGGCATTCAAGAAGCAATGGAAGCAATTTCAAGACCATTTAGTAAGCCTAGACAGCCTCAATAAATATCACACAAGTCCGGAAAATTGAACTTGCTGATGTAAATCATTTCTCTTGAGCCGATTCCTTATATACAAGTGTGTAATCCACTGCTGAAGGGAACTTGAAGATCCCACTAGGTTTTTTGCCTGTGTTCAGCGCCAGAGGTCAAGTCCGTTCTGACTTCAGAGACAACTTGTTCTACGTGCAGAATTCTAGGCTGTGCTCAATGTTGAAAAAAGAAGTTCTGACGACGATTCAGCTGAAGTCAACGTCTGACACGGATGAGAGTGAACTAGTAGGAGATCATCCAGAGGAGTCTGGTCTCTATGTTCAAGATGACATGGTTCCAGCAGCAAATAAATACGCTTAATTCAAGGAAGTGATGCGGCATGCCACGGAATTTTTTCAAGAACAGGAGGATCGTGGCAACACAAGATATCTGGATAAATTCATTCCAGATTCTGCTAGGTTTAGTGGAAGAAATCCAGAAGCTTAAGAATCAACTTTGCCGGTAACATGGAAACGTATATATGACTTTTTGGTTAGTCGGAATAAGTGGTTAATTGACAACGAAGAAGAATCAATCTCTTGAAAAATAGACCAGGATAATTGAAATTGATATTGGAAATTGATTATGTAAGTTTATAACAAGAATATTTTTCTCTTAGAAAAAATAACTCTGCCCCCGACCTTTACCTGCCATACTATGTCCTTATACAAAAACAATATGCTCCAAAAATAGCTAATATTTTTGACCTATTCAGCAGACACCAATAGGATGTTAAGGGGTGTGTAACTTGTATGATGAATTAAAATTGTTCATGACATTGTTTTAATGTCCCTTACTGTTTGATCTCCCATAACTGAGTTACATTACCCTGCATTAATTATCCAACGGCAAGGGTTCTAGTAATTTCGGGTAGGCGAATCAAGGGGTTGATTTATTTCCTGTAATTTCTCTTACTCAGCCACATCTTGGAAAATGAAGTTTTCTGTGCTTGTTCAAAGAAGCTTACACCACTATCATATTCTAGATTTTCCCAATGAGATCAACACCAGGGTTAAAGCAAAAATAATCAAGCGCCTTCGTATAAATTTGCTTATCCATTGTCAGATCGTATTTCGTATAGCATGTTAATATTACGGAGTGCTCGTATTTACTACAGTTTGATTATTCGGATCTTAGTACCTTCTACTAGTACATTCTTTCTTTTCTACAGTCGCAACTGAACATGAAAAACATATGTATATATATCTACGGTAGAGTTAGAAGTATACAATTAAGATTTTATAGAGTTAATCAATATAATCCTTACAGCTTTTATCAACACACATATTCATAGAGTAGGGAATATTGAAAGGATGACTTTGGAGTGATATCAGATAATATCAATGTTAACTACTTAATGATTATGAAACAGAACCATGTAGATGTAATGAGAAGAAGAGATATATTGTATACATGTTGGAGGTGATAGTGCTTCCATTATTCACTATTTAGTATGAGCCATGGGATCTTCTAGTATCCAATCTTTGGTGCTCATAAACTCTAAACAAATTCTATATAGTGTTCTGTTATGACAATACACTCGATGGATTTATCTAGAAAGTTATGCCTTACTCATTTAGGCTACTACTCTTGCTTCTCGTAATCTCACTTAACCCAGCACATTAACTAGCATATCAACGCTGAGTTTCTCAATCTAAGCCCCTTATTACAGAAGGAAGAAAGAAGACACGAAAATAATGAGCAATGACTCACCAAATACGGACCGTGGAGCAATAGAATCAAATACTTTGAACAGATGGAATTTGGGCGACTGGTGGTAAACATTCGAATATTTGGGTCACAAGAAAAGTAAGTAAGAAAAAGACAAAAAATTTTTAATCATACAATAGACGAGCGAGAAGTTTCACAGTGACTGTGTAACTCTCCGAATACTCAAGATAAATGGTTGGATGTTTTTGGGATTCATTTTTTGGAAAATCAATTGGGTTGTTTTTATTTTGGGACAAAAGATGGAGTACTTTAACCCAGGAGAAGAACACTCAGAGGATAGTGTAAGGTGTCGAATACAAAATGGTTAATTCACGCAAGGTAAGTCACAAACAATAATCTATATTTTCTATGAAGATATAATTGTGAGTTAGAATGACTATCTAAATTACCTCGTCAGAATCACGAAGTGATGTCGCTTCCTAGAATGATCTCCTTGCTCTAAGGGATCTTTACTTGAGTGATACTCATTCTCCGAGCCTCCTACATATCAGGTTGTAACTCGGAGCATGATTCGCACGGACCAGGACAAATCTCGGCTAGCACCACACAAGGCTGAGCTTTTGCTCAGTCACAACCCAGCGGGCACAGCTGGTTACAAATAATACCTCTTATCAAAGAGGTAATAGGAGAAAACACTCAGTTGCTTTGAAGCAGGGTAATTCTCTATTCTCTCTGCGCGTAGCAACTTGGATGATCTTTGGCATGATGGTATAGCAACTACTGAATGGCCTTCATTCTCAACGGACTTAAATCTAATAAAGCATCCGTGGAATCTCTTGAAGAGCTTTCTTCAAGAAAATTATCCTAGGAGTGTAAGTAGGCAGCAAATACCAAGACGTGAGCCGCGTGAATAATAAAAGCAGCTTGGGATTCAAAATCCATTGACGATCTTAGTCATCTTATTCAAAGCATGTAATCGATGCGGATGGGGGACATACACCATATTAAGGTATCTTTGTAGGTTTTGGAGGAGATCAGGGTGATTTGTATATTATGTTTTTTTTTTTTTTTTAATTATTTAATGCGTATGCAGCCTCAAGGCTATGACACATTAGCAGTGTTTATAAACATAGAATGGTCCAATTTGACAGTAGGTACACTTATGCTTCAGTTTCCATTTGTAGATGCCACTACCAAGTATGTTCGCTTTTTCTTCACCAATAGTCTCCCCTCATCCGTGAACACCCATACAAGAAAATTATACACCTTAGATTAACCAGACATACCTTCATTATCCTGTACACATCCAACGCGAGATTGTGGAAGGGTCTGCTGGATTCGAACCAACCATCTTCTGTCTCAAGTGGGGTAGGTGCCCTGGCTACCCAGACTTTACTTGGGAGAACGGCCCGGACGGTATACCACAGTACCATCCTACCCTATAAATACCGGTTTTATTCAATGGTTAAAGTGGTATTTATATTATTCTATCTATTGATTAAGCTATCTAAGTATGGTAAACAAACATCACCAAACATTACATAATCGAGTGAAGCTAAATGCTTAGTCATGTGATAACAAATGAGAATAATTGTCTCATGGTGTATGGGTTCCGACAGCAGACCTTGTTTGAAGCTTTACTCCCTTCCCAGATTCCCAACCCCTGATACACTGTAAAATTGTATTCTCTCTTCCCTTAAGGATTCGTAATTTATTTGTGCCGCAACACTACTATTGCAGTTACAAATCTCAGGGGAAGGGAAAGTATATGTAGATGGAAAATATAAAGCCAGAATTAGCTAGATAAAATTAAGGTATGATCCGTGACACCGGAAAAGCCTGAAGTAAGCACAGTAAATACGGAAGAAGAAAGCTCCGAATTCAAGCACTATTATTATTATTATTATTATTAATCAGTTGTTGGATCCTAATCCTACTGGTGGGATACGCCCAGGTCCAACACTATTCATGTTTAAAGGAATTTGTGTCCATAATTAAATTTCTCATTTTCAACCTTGAACCATAAAAAATGAGTAATGAGACAACATTAATTCCCAATTCCAATAAATGAGATGACAGGAATTCAAAAATCAACAGATGATGCATTATAAATATCGTTCGTTGTTATTACCGACAAACAATGATTGTTGGTTCCGTTTTGCCGGTTCTCCAATACCGATTCTGTTATGCCGAGTAGCACGAGCCCTGTGTATATGACAACATATCAACAGTTTCACTTTTCATGTCGCAGGTCTCAATGAGAATTAACCTTGTAAAAACTTGTCCACGATTGGTTTAAAGATTTAATACAAGTTTTGACAAAAATTAAAATCTCATCATTGTATCACTGATTGTTGTTCATTGTAGTGGACTCTAAAAATCACGATCCGCAACTTAGATGAAAATTTTCTATGACTACTATTAGATATCCGCCATTCTTGAAAGTGATAGACTCTTTGGACCACTCCTTGGACGTCAATTTTTGTCAAATATTATTGGGATATTTCGATTCGCAAGTACTAATTCAGACGTGCCTCAGTAAGGACAGTTGGCGTTATGTGATGTCCCAGAGATCCATGATCGTCTGTGCGTATTATTACTTACCAACCCACAGAATACTCTCCAAGTTATAGAATAACTTTCAAACCTTATTAAACTGGCTCGATAACAAGGGTTAGCACGAGCTTTGATGGAGATCAGAAAACTCCAAAAACCCCTGTTTTAGAAGTCATGAGTTTTCGAGTCGGGTACGATACCTTCCAAGTTTATTTTTTTTAAATTTTATTTTCTTTATCTATTAAACCTAATCGTAGGGGTTTTTTTTTTCGCGAATCCTGTTTTGACAGGGGCTGCCTCACACTCGGAATTTTAAATGCCAATAAGACAGGGATTAACACGTTTTCTAACGGCTATCACAGCTGGTTTCAGATTTGGGGTTTTATTGGCCTAAGATATTAGGTGTTTCATTATCGTGAAGAAGTTATGCGTTATCCTCCTTTTTCACAGCTTTCTATTCATTCACATAATATTTTTCCCATTCACACAAGTTTCTCCCCATTCACAGCCTGTAAACACCAGACGCCCATCAATTCTAATTTTACTCGTTAAAATCAGTATTACCACCATTGCAAGGTTCAGCAGGGTCTTTTCATTTGTTTTCACTGTCTTAATTGTAATTATTGTGAGTAGAAGGCATGGCTGTACCGAACTATGCAGCAGAATAAGTATAGTTTTTGGATTGCTGTGAAGATGAATCCGCCCTAGACGCCTTCAAAACTACCTGCATCTCGTGTTTATGCGCAAAGTTTATCTCGAGATGATAGGGTTCAAGTAAGACTTAAACCAAAAAGATTGCCAGATCAGAATGAATAATATCTGCAGGTGAGGATCTTAGCTAATGAAGGCTACAGTTACAAAAAAATATCTCAACGTCTTGGCATCACTTACAAACAAGTATGTTATACCATGATCACAGATAATATCGAACCTTAAAGCTTCAGCGGCCGGCCCTCGATTCTCAACAGTTCTCAAGTCGATGAAATGGAAGGTTTCATCTATTCATTTTCAAAAATCGTCAGATGTCCTGTTTCCAGCTGGTGCACGATATAATCTGGCGCCTTGGTGTGAGCGAGAAGTAAATGTGCTGGGAATTGAACAAAATAGGACATGCGCGTTGTATCGCTCATTTGAAGCCCCCTTTATCCGCATAGAATAAAACAAAGAGACATTAATTCGTCAGGGGTCATCTTAGTTAACCATTTGAATATTGCATGACAGACCTCTAATCCGATGAGACCTGGTCTCTTGATGGTTGGCGTAGCAACTTCTGGGTCACAAAAGTCAGTGCTATCTTAAAATTATTCAAAATTGAAGTTCTTTCTAGCTGAGTTTGCTTTTTAGATTGATGAAGCATATGAAAGTATGGATGTCTCTGAAAAGACTCCCAGGAGAGTAGGGTAGATGTTTTGGGACTCAAATAATGGAGGAGAGAAGGGATCTTACTTGTCCTAGGAGAAAGATTGGGGCTCCATCAGCACGACCGGCTACTTGTGTGAGGTTAGTACCACTCATTGACCATGTCATCTTACGAGAGCCCGGGTTGCATGTGATTCAGGATAACACTCCTCACAGGGCGGTTCAATCGATTGGTGAGTTTATGAGGAGAAATATTTCTCTCTGTCGGAATGCGATGAGATCAAAACAAGTTTGATAAATAACAAGGGTTTAGAGGAGTGGTCCGTAGGTTTCTATGGATTGGAGGAAAGACAGAAGACAAAGCTTGGGGACTTCCTCTACTGTGGACTATGTACCTATATATATATAAATAATTCTCTACATCTTACAAATCTAGCCAAAGCCTCTTTTGTTGCAAACTTCGAATATAAACATCAGCTCTTAACGCATGCGAAAGTCATGACGATAGTTCTTCAGACTCATTTGCTGAACTCTGTTGCTTGGATGCTGAGAACAAAAATAGTAACACGGATTAAAATAGAAACATTGTTGTCGGGGTAGCTGATAACGAAAGTGGCGACAAGTTTAAAAATAGCAACAAGAATAAAAATAGAAACAAGGATTATGATACACGAGGAGGTTTTATTACACTCTCATTGAATGGCCACCATACTCCCCTATCCCTAACCCGATCGAGTCCGTGTTGGAGTTTAATGATAGAGTACATAAAGCATCATTATCCATTTTTGGGTCGAAAGGCAGTGGTCTTAAGAGTAATTTCGCCGAATCGTGAGAGAGGCCTGGAATCTGGGGTCTGATGGGAATGACTCGGAGAAACTGATGGGATTAGATGCTCCGAAAAATAAGAGCTGTGTATGAGGATGGAGAGGAATAGTTAACCAACTAGCCAGAATTGAATGAATTAATTATATTAATAAACTTTATAATTCAAGTATTATTTTTAATTGACCAAAAGAATTTGTACAATTCACGATATTTTCGTCCTAAGAATTACCAAGTACAGAGTATCAGGCCATGAAATTCGACCCTGTTATATAGGTCTTTCGAGGTATATCCCAGCTACTTTAGGGGCCAATCCCAGTGCTTTACATAATATTCTCGGTTAATTTGCTTTGTCAGCTGCACAATTCCGAAACTTCTACCTCGTTACATCTTTCACCTCGTTTACCATTCTAAACATCATTATCTTCAACATCAACATCATCATCATCATCATCATCAACTCCATAAGCGTGTTCAAGCTAAAATTTCTTCAAATGTCGCAAGTAAATTCTTCCACAAGAAATACTCGCGTACGGGCACCTAATTTATCGCGGGATAAAAAAATCGAAGTAAGTCTTCTAATACTAATTTTCGGATGGACACTAAATTCAAGAACAGGCAAGCGAAGAATACTCGACTGACTGTCTTGTCAGTCGATACAAGAAAAACAATTACTGGATGTTTTGGGGTTCCTTCTCTGGAGATAGGGCAGGTCCGTTTATATTCTGGGAGAGAGGTTGGGGAAATATGAGAGGAGAAATTTATTCTCAACGGATCCTATCCATAGTTATGGATTATTTTAGATCTTTAGACATTAGTTGTTAGAAATAGAAATCCTCAATTAAAGTTTTTAGACCCATAATAAGACAGACCAAACATTTTTAATTCGAAATTTTCACCGCAGATTAGAGGTTCGCTAAAAGTTAGTGAAGAGCATCATCGCTCCCTTATTCCGTTACGCCGTTCCAGATTAGGCTGAGCCAAGCAAAGATTGACCTACGGAACTACTACATTTAGATAGGATTAACTCATAAAATGACTAGGGACGAATCTTTTTGCATTACCCTCTGTAAAAATTTAGAGTTTTTCTTGCTCACATTTGGTAAATAATTCCAGTACAAGTTAGGACAACTTTTAATTCCCTGTAAAGCCCCACTTCTTAGCGCCGATTCACGAAATTTATCGTGGCAGTAAGGTACGCCTTAGAAAAACAGAAAAGGCCGTGCATCAAAAAGAAAACTTAGTGAAGAATTATCCGATTTAGGTCAAGAAGGACCCGCTTGATTAGATGAATGCCCCAACTTTTACCTTGCATCGGCGTGCACTCTTTCAATATCAATGAAGGGAGATGATGATGATGATACTATTTTTTGTCTATGCGGGCCAGGCCACCGCCATTTGGGAAATAGAACGTATGGAGAATATCTAGAATACATGATCCGCCAATCAACAACAATACCCATTCGCTGCCCGACTTTTCCCAATACCTACGTATGAGCCAGCTAGTTACATCGGGTCGAATGGGTAAGAACGCATTTACCATGATCTTAAGAATACAGGCTGAGGGTAAAACCTCAGCCGTTCCTCCCGAACTCTTTTTCGGTAAGCAGCCGCTGTCTCCCCTCAGATAAGCCATGCAGGAATCTAAGCTGCCACTTCCTAGAAAGTCCAATCAGTACCTGACCATTGCCCCAACAGCTTATTTTCATCGAAGATTTGTAGGTGGAAACGTAGAGCCCTTCACTCTCGACTCCCTGGGTCAATCGTGGGTGATATCGTCGAGGAGGGTGCTAGGGTACTATAGAGACGAAGACGAATGACCCGCGGAGATGAATAGGGATCCTGAAGGAAAGGATTGCGACTTTTTTTTAGCTATCTCAATGTAAAAGGGCGAAACCCAAATCGGTCAAGCACGAAAAATATGCCAAGAAATATATTATATCTTTCTATGGCTCAACATGTTTGAATACAGCTATTCCTATATACACAGATTGGAGCAAGGCGGTGATCCCTCCAAGCAGACAAGTGGTGTACCAAAACATGTAATGAAGGTCATTCCATTTCAAAGTGATCTTTCAGGTTAGGATTAGCGTACAAGGAGTTATCAAAATCATAGCTGCCCGGAATAGGCCAGGTATCCTCATAGAAGAAATCCGTAACACCCAGATATGCGAACATACTGAACGTTTAAGATCGGCATCACGTGAAGGTGAAGAGCTCGACTTCGCCGGTCTCAATGAAGGGAGATAGTAGTAGTGCGTCACGGTGGACACCAGCGCGTTAACTATTCGCAAGTGATTTTTACACAGCGCAATATTTGTTCCCACAGTGAAGTATTCTCTTTTCAAAAAGAATAAATTAACAATGCCGTCAAAAGGTCGTAAACGACATGGTTGGGCGCAATCTCTAAGCTGCAAAAATCAGGCGTTTCCAAAAACGTGAGGCAAAAACTCCACCTCAATACAAAGGCTATTGCTACAGCTCTGGCGAAAACCGAAAAAAAAATTTCCCCCGAATATTAGAATAACAGACTCTGAAGATGAGCTTTCAGACGCTGAAATAGGTGAAGATCCCTTTTCTTTCCCAACCGTGATGTTGTCAGACTTAAGCAAAACTCTCAACTCAAAAACACTAGAGTAGTTGAGACTCAGACTCTTCCCAATAAGAAGCAAATAAAAAGCCAAGTGCCTCCAGCACTAAGATTTACACCTGGCCTCGTCCAATCTATTCAAGTAAAGTCCCCCAAGGGCACTAGAAACTATATCAGCCTAGAAAAATCTAATCGCACAGGCTAAATTCCTCACACCCACGACTCATCGTCTATTTACAACCGATACTAATGAATATGCGGCAATTCTACAGTCATGGCAAAACGTAGATGCTCAACAATTGTGGTGCCTACCCTGTAAATCGCAGCAGACCTAAAACCTGATATGACCCGATATGCTGCTCGAGTCATAGCCGGAATGCCAGTACTAGATGAACCCCCGTAAAACCTCAAACCAAAATATCAACTAACTCTCCTTCAATATCGATGAAAAATTATACCGAACATACCAGCTCTTCAAGTAATGCCAACAAGAATCTCGATTCAAAAATCCTCTCCTATGCTGCAGTTGCCGACAACGGAAAACAGGCACTTTTTATTTCACTAGCCAAGAATTAAAAGGTCCCTCGACGTAAATCTCCAACACAGGATCCAAGAGTTATCATTGGTCTTCCTTTTACATAGTCCCTCAAGAAGGAAGACACCCTACTAGCTCAAACTAAGTTTCGTTCCTTGTTTCCTCGACCAGAGCTCATCAAAGACGTAAGGACAATGTACTCCGGAATAACTCTCGTTGCCTCATCCCAACCCGACGCCATAGAACTGCTGCGCTCTTCTCATCTTCTACAACTCGTGACAGGTGATGTTACAATTTAAAAGCAAGAAAAACGGCGCACACTCCTACTGGGCCAGGCTATTAAGTATGGATATAAATCCTCCGGGTGTCTTGAAGAGCTCATATTTAATGAGATGGAAAAAGAAAGAAGCCTTGCGAAAAATTAATCCCTAAGTAATTTACGCTATAAATTGAACAAGACGCTCCATGGAGCCCACCCATAAGGAAGGTACTCTCCGTATTGATATAGCCGAAAATTTAACCTCCAAACTTCCATCAAATACTCGTCTCTTTGCCAGAACTGCTAAAATAAGACCTGTTGAAGAACAACCTCGGCCGCTGCGGCATATGCGCGGCAGAGATCTATCCTGGCCCATCTAGAACGCCCGCAAAACGCCTAAGCTGCGCTGGACCACACAGCTCAGACAATCTAGACTACTCAGCATGCCCTTTCCACAAAAATGGTGTTTATGTTAGACCGAACAAAGTGAGACTGCGCTCCATTAGAAATGTAAGACTCAAAATGTGGCTCACGGCCAATAAATATCAGACAACCGGAGAATATTAACTCAATACCCAAAGCTCTACTTGCACAGAACATCTTATTTCTAGGAGAGATTCCACAAACCCCAACTTCATACAGCTCATTACCCCTTAAATAAGAAAGCTCGATACCCCTGCAGTTTTAACTCAGTCAATATCATGTCAAACGCCCCAGATCATTATTGGAGAAGGAACCTAATGACTCATACCCGTGAGAATAAGTAGCATCAGATGATCTAAGGCCTATGCATTTTTCAAGTCATCGTTTGGAAAAGTAGCTTGGCAGAAGATTACACTCTCGAACTTGCTTCCCATAGTCAAGTAGAGCTAATACTAATACAAGAGTCCTGTATCTACTCTATTACCTTAAGTAAAATTATTAAGGCAAACCCGAATCTCTACACCTTTGCCCCCTTTCCTGACTGGTCAGAGCGATCAAGAGTTATGACCTACACACGTAAAGATAGAGGCCTATCAACCTGCTAACCTAACATTTATTCGCGTGACATACTCCAAACTTGTATTTACCGCCGTAGCAAAAGACTAATGGAATGTTGGGAATATATACAATGATCCAACTGAGTTTAAGACTCTGGTAGATGTTCTACGTCTTCTCTCAACATTCCTTATAGACCCGGACTTTCTTGCTGGTGAATTAAATATATACCATGTAGCCTGGGATACAACAGCACGAGGTGAACCCTCCGATGGAGAAGCTCTGTTAGAGTAGATCTTTACACAAAGATTTACCCTAATCAACTCTGACAAAAGCCTTACTCATGATGTTGGGGCCGGATCTTCATATCTGTTTTGCACGGTCTGAAATACTTCCTGACAGTCACTTAGAGAGAAGAAATCCCTATGAATTTTCCTACAGTAGTGTCGTGTAATTTAACATCGCCGCCACTTATAGATCAAGAAATATATTGAACGTGTTTTCAAGTAAAGGCCTCTACTCCCGGACTTGACGAAATCACAACAACCGCAATCAAAAGCGCTTGATCGCTACTCGGGCATCTTATTGCTTCTTAATTACGTTAATGCGATAACTTAGGTCTATATCTCAAAGATATTAAAAAAGCAAACATTATAATTATCCCCAATTCTGGAAATTGCAACAGAGCCCTACCTAAATCCTACCGTCCGATTTCCCCTCTCTCTTGCCTCGGAAAAGATCTTGAACGTGTCATGGTCCGATATCTGACATTCAAGCCATAGAGTATCATATAATTTCTAAAAATCAATACACTGCAGCCCCGCAACGAGTAGCTACCGATATTACAACAGCTATGGTATGCAATATACGTACAACCTGTGCTAGCAAAAAAAGTTGCGGGTCTCATTTCAGTAGATATTAAAGTAACCTTTGATGGAATCCAAAAAGGTCACCTGAACCTTGGACTCGGCGAGCAGGGATGACATCGCAATTTAATCTGATGGGTCGCTTCATCTATGATTTAACGAGAAGCAACCAATACACTCGACGGTACAGTATCCCAAATCTTTCCTTATCTTTCCTAATCTTTCTGGTAACCCCCAAGCCTCCTGTGGGGATTGCATGTTGTATAATATATATATATATAGAGAGAGAGAGAAAGAGAGAGATTAACACCGAATCATAGTGTCCTATGATTCTGATCTGACCTTTTGGTTGAGTAGCTATGTATCTATTTCTTGAACACCCTTGTTCTAGCCTTGTCCTAGTCTCGCTGTTTACATGTTGCTCTTGATACCTCCCCAGTTTCCCCAATATTATTTCTTCTCGCTATAGCAAGAGCTTTTCACATATCATCAGACCACTTCGGATATGCCGACGATATTGGCTTGTTTGCTTCACCTAAGGCACTCTCCAGATGTGAGGAAATCCTTCAAAAAAAAGAAAAAAGAAAAAAAATACTTATACAAACAATGATGTTGGGTCGAGAAAACAGAATCTTCCTCGAGTTGAAAAAATAAAACCAAACTACAGTATTTCAACTAAAAACCGGGCCCGTAAATGGAGCCTAGCATCTATGTCAACAATCTGAAAATTGGCCCTAACAAAAATACGTGCTGGCTTAGTATCTTTTTATGTTCGAAAGTTTGGTTTTTATAAATCACATTAAACAAGCCTGTGGTAAATCATTAGCTTAGTTACCATTAATTATATCAAAAGTCTCTCAAAAATTATTCATGGTATCAAAACTTCCGTAACGAGGCATTCAATACAGGCGACAGCTTAAAATACTCTTTTTTTTGTTTATAGAGCAGAAATTAAGGTACATTTGTAAGAAATCAAGAGATATCACCTCCAAGATTCAAATTCGAACAAATGGCAAAGCTAAAGGAGTTCTCATCTATCGAACAGCTTCAGTTCCTGATTCTGGGTACTGGTTTCTCTCTCTGCAGAGAACTTACCCACGAAGCTTATCAAGGTAAAGTCCCACTCGGACAGTCAGCTGAAGTGTACGATGCAGAGGTTATAGGATCAACAGATGGCTTAGCAGCTGAAATATTTAATCCAACGGAAAGCTATGCAACAAATGTGATAGTCTGCTTAGATATTGAAAAGGCATCGATCCGCTTGTTGTCGGAATACCAAACAGCGACGAGCTACACCCGTATTCAGAGCTTCAGGAAATTCGCTAAAACATTGCCTTAAAAGAGTACAGTCAGTATCTGATTGTATCCCTCTCACACAGGTATACCAGGGACTGAAACCACAGATATATTTGCCAAAGCAGCTTGAAAGGACTCATCACTAGATTCCCCTATAGAAATTGCGAGAACTAAATGAAAAATCAAAGAAAACTACGAGTATCTAATACTAGATTATTTGATAGGAAATTACCCAGTACAAAACAATCAGCTTCATACTGGACCTGACACAAAATAACTAAGGAGCTAAGTTATGTAAGTCGACAGTCTTTGGGGTACCTTCTAGTAGTACGCTCTAGCCATGGCGACTTCTCTGAGTAAAATCGTCACTTCAACCACTATACCACTTTACTTACCAGCTCTTGTGGTTTAGAAAAAATCTTCAGATCAATTCCTCTTCTCTCTTCTGCCATCTTCGAAATGATAAGGCACGATTAAAAGACTACTCCTACTTATATGTAAAAAAAAAAAAAGTATCTTATGGGTATTAGAGATATCGACAGGGTCAATCACATTTGATTAATAAATAAATAGGTAAGATTTTCTGGTTTCTTTGAAAGAGATCCCTCTACAAGGCTCTATTAGAATAAAGACTCCCCAGTCAAGGGGAAGGAGCAAAAGAGGAATAAAAACCTCAATTTCTCTTAAATGTCAATACTATTACTTTATCTCATAGTTTTATAATCTACTGAGCCCATTACAATTCTCCAGCAAACGAATAATAATATATAGCAGATAAAATTTATGGAAGATTCCTCGTATAAAAGTTTTTAATCATGAATTGGAAGGGTTTTTTTTTTTTTTTTTTTTTTTTTAATTAAAATTTTTTTATNNNNAGGATAACCTTCAAAAGACTGAGTTAACTGGCATGTGATCCTGTAACGATTAAACTTGTGTCGAACTCTTATGGGTAGAAATTTATCTTGATTCAGAATTATCTGTCTGTAAAGTTCCTCTCTCCCTTTTACGCGTACTTTTCTCCTATTTATATACATGCTTAAAGTTCTAAACTGTGATCCCTCTTTTAACTTGTTCCTTAGTTTCAAGTTATGATTTTGTAAACGGCTTCGGCAACGCCGAATTTCTATCGTCAACCGATGACATCAGGAATCTATAACTGGTATTTTCTATATTCAGGATTGGCATTCCGTAAATTTAGGCTGCCGACTTTGACCGTTCGGTAACTCCGATGCTTAACTTAAAATAGCCCCACATTCAATTAATATAAGTTAAATATGGAAATAAGATTTCCGCTACTAGCCCTGGGTGGCCTGTTAGTCTCATGGTCTCGTGATTCGTTTTATACTGTTTTCCATGTGACGTGCGCAGGGACGATGATCCCTGAAGCAATGTTTCAAATCGACCCATATTATAGTCAAATTCTGTTGTATGTGAACATTTGGATTTAGACAGTTACGTAGGTGATGCATTGTGCGCAGCGCATGTGGGGCTGTACATGTGGCGTTCGGCAAGCCGTAAAGCCGTATACAGACGGGATGAAGCACTGTTCAGTTTATGATGCTCAGGGTCGAGATGTTTGTGCCCCACAGAGTAGTTAAATATGGAAACAAGATGCACCTTAATAGCCCTGGGTGGCCTGTTATGTTAGTCTTAGTGGTCTTATAATTAATTCATCTTATACTGTTTTTTTTTTTTTTTTTTTTTTTTTTTTTTTTTTTTTTA
>JAHYSP010005719.1:0-17710 GCA_019455505.1 Pleochaeta shiraiana
TTTAGTGCGTATTAGTGTGAGATAGTGTGAAGCCAGAGCTCAAATAGGTAAAGCTCTTTTTTTCTCTCACCTTAAATCCCTGCCTATAATATGCAAGTAAAACTAATTGACCCTGATAGCCTGTATAGGTCTTTAGAGGTATATCCCAGCTACTTTAGGGGCCAGTCCCAGTGATTTACATAATATTCTCGGTTAATTTGCTTCGTCAGCTGCGCAATTCCGAAACTTCTACCTCGATCCATCTTTCTCCTCGATTCCCATTTTCAACATCATTATCAACTTCATAAGCGTTTTCAAGCTAAAATTTCTTGACATGTCGCAAGTAAATTCCTCCCCAACAACTAGCTCCCGACGCTCGTATAATTAATTGCGGGATAAAAAAATCGAATTAAGTCTGAGAATTCGCATGTCGGTGTGATCTGATCTTTTATAGACTCTTGCACTCTTTCGATATTGCATTAGTCAAAAAGAAATCGCCAAAAGGATTGGAGTTACTATTCATCCGGTGAGGTATACGACACGAAATGGCCGGTCAGGGAGAAGACCCGTAGACTTGTGGAGGAGTCTTGGTATGAGTGTACACAACCTTCGAAGCTTCTGAATATTCTCCGCGGTATGCACAAGAGGTGTGATGTGAAGGGTAAAAGCCAAATCGGTCAAGCACAAAAGTAATGCCAAAAATAGGTTATATTTTTCTATGGTTCTACAACAGAGAGATACGATTGTGTCTAAATACATGAAGGGATATTAGCTGGTGATTCTGTCTGTGAGTGATGTTCCTAATTGGGATGCACTTATCCGAGTGATCCAACAAGTTCAGAATGATCTGCCTAATTTGGGATCACTCATCTCGAGTGATCTGAAGACTTGGATTGAAGTTGGTCTAGCCTAGTCCATTTGTAAACCGTGCTAATAAACTCACGTGATGGCTGGGATCCCAGATCCCTGTCAACGACAAATAGGGCCTAGCCCGTAACATGTGAAGAGGTCATCGCAGCTGGAGGACGATCTACCAGACATTAGTTGTTAGAAACAGAAGCCCTCAATTAAAGTTTTTAGAACCATAATAGAACGGACCAAACATTTTTAATTCAAAATTTTCACAGCAGATTTGAGGTTCGCTAAAAGTTAGTGAAGAGCATCGCTCCCTTATTCGGTTACGCCGTTCCAGATTAAGCTGAGCCGAGCAAAGATTGACCTATGGACTACTATATTTAGATAGGATCAACCTATAAAATGACTAGGGACGAATCTTTTTGCATTACCCTCTGTACTTAACCATACTTAAATAAATAATACCAGGTGTATTACGTATTATAAGTGGGTCTACTATTATCATAACGATGCTAATATATCAGGGATCAGGGTACTAAATGCAGTCATGTTTCTTTATTACTAACACCGACAACTTCACTGATAGCAATAATTTCAACATCCCTCATCACTTTTAGACCAAACATAATGGTACATAAGTGGTTAAATCTCGGATTGTTTAAGACAGTTGTTAAGATTTCCGCCAAATTTTCATCCGATCAAATATTTAGTAAGGTAAGTGATCCATCTAATATATTTTCTCATGTGGAATGGTAATGAGTCTCAATGTGTTCAGAAGCATCATTAATTCTGGGATAGTGAGTTAGATCAATCGCAAATTTGTTATCGGATTAAATCACTTCAGTATATTTTTATCAGTTAACTGATGAAGACCCCGGACAAGACATGTAAATTGTCTGGACGCAAGAGAAAGTGCCATGGACTCTGCTTCGCAAGTAAAAAGAGCAACGGTATGCTGTTTGGGTGATTTCCAGGTAATTTTAGCTTCACCTTGTTTGATTTAATAGCGTGCAAAACTTCTGCGGGTATCGAGACAATTTGCGTATGATGCATTACAATATCCATAGAGTTCTAGGGGGGAGTTATACTCGTACACATGTTTGAGAACCCTTGTGTTATGGGATCACGTCTAACGACTGAGCACGCAAGCTATGCCACAAAATAGTTATATTATTCTATGAAGAAGTAAGAGTGAGGGTGCCTATCTAGTACTACTTATATCTTAGCGTGAGTAGGAAATACACTACCTAGCCTCCAACAGTATACCCTGTCCCTATTCTCTCTGATTCCCCTGTTTAAATTAAAAAAGATCATTGACGGGCTGAGCAACTAGCCCGGTTAATAGATATTGGGCAAAGCCCGTAACACCTTGTTCCATTTATATCTCTCAACACTCTATTTACAACTTGGAGATGAGATTTTGAAGGATCTGAGTTGATTTGTGAAAGGTAAGATATTGTGTATGCAAGGTCAGGTCTTGTGTCAGATATGATATAAAATATAGATCCGATGATTTGCTGATACAGAGTAGCATTAACCCGAGGTTCTCCATAAGTCGCAGCCTTGAAACGTTAATTACTTTCAAGGGCAGTAAAGATTGAGTTGCAATCTTGCATAGAAATCAAGTCAGGACTCCATCAATGTAAGCGGTCTATGACAGAGTGATATCTTCACTGGAGAACTCAATTTGAGTTCCAAGTAGACAATGGAGTGTTCCCATATCATTTTCCTTGAATTCAGCTTTGAGGTGGGTAAAAACTTTATCTATTAGCTCTCCTTATTTTCCAAATAGTACTATGTCATCTAAATAAACCGCTATGATCAAATTGCATTCAGTGTGGATGAGAACACAGGGATCAAAGAGGGACGAAGCAAAACCGAGGGGCAAAATATCTTAAGCTAGCCTGAAGAACCATTCCCTTAATGATTACTTAGAATATATCATTTAGTAATAGCATGCTTAATATTCTACCTAACTGGCATGTAGTAAGGATATTCTGAAATCTGCCTAGTAATACTAATGAAGAACAATCTACTCGAAGAATTATGCTTTATTAATATTATTTTATTTTCATAACCACCAATTACATGATTTTATACAAGAATTAGAGTTTAAGATGCAGTCACGTTACTGCTTTAGTTACAACACTTCCCCTCAGGACTGCATCGTAACATAGCCGAGATTTGATGAGTCGGATTAGTTAATTTTTTCGTCAATAAATCTGCTAAATTATCTTCAGATTTTACATATACCAAACTGAAAGTATTATCGATATGTTTCGAACGTTGGGATACATTCTAATTTTTAGCCAGATCGATTGCTCCATTTGAGTCCACATGCAATACTGGATCATAGCAGAGCCTGAGTTCTTTGAAGGCATTTTGCATCTGAATAATTTGGCGAGCTGAATCTGAAATGGCAATATATTCGGCCTCTCTTGTCGAGAGTGCAGTTGTCCTCTGTTTCTTGATGCTCCAACTGATAATTGCTTCCCTTTGTCGAAAATGATATCCTGAGCACGATCTTAGATCATCAATGAAGTTTTCATATGATGAATCCGAAAATCTATGATAAGTATTATCGTTTGCTTGCGGAAAGTTATGTGTCCAATCAGATGTACCTTTTAAATGGCGAAGTACTCATTTTCTGCTGCAAGATGATTTTAGGTGGGATTCGAAGAGAACTGAGAAAGTAAATTAACTTTATGTGCAAGGTCAGGTCATGTACCGATACGTGCTGTTACGGGAATCCTCCCTCGCTAGTTACTGGCTACGCCAATACAGGGATATACCATAATATTAAGGGGCACCGAATATTTATAAACGAGATTATGAACTGATGATAAGAAATAGGGGAAGGGTTGACATGTAATTATAAAGTAGTGCTGACTCCAATTAGAATTAGCTTCTGTAGATTTAGGTAATTAACCGATATGTGGACTTGCTCTGTTGTAATCAATACCAACTGATCCCGCTACACATGCATGCTGTTACAGGCTATAGCCTTATTTTACGGATCCGGAATTATCCGGTCCCGGCTAAGCAGAAACGCGCTAATGTCAGGGACACGACGCGCTCGACGTATATAGATTATTTCGCGATCAGGTAGTTTACTCTTTTCTCCTTAGATAAAATATAAATTCATTTTTTTGATACACATTCGCGAACAGCCTATGTGAAGTCCGTTTAAATATATTTTATCTCATCTTTACACTACTAGTGATTGTCTTAGTAACTCTCCTAGTTTTTTATTACTGTTTATGTTCACCAGGGTGTTTAAACTTCCATCCCCTTCAGAATTACCAGAACCGTCAGAATCGTCAGATTCTACCCCCGAAATTTCCATGTATCAGTCTCTTCCTGGCAAATTCATAGAGGCAATGAGCGCCGCAAATAACAATAGCGCCCAAGGCTAGGGTCAGACTGCAAAGATACCCGTGTCACTTACTCAGGACCAAATAAGCCAACTCTTGAGCCTCCTTTCCAGTCAAGATCCAACAAAAGCTCGTATACCAAGGTCTCCACCCCGAAAAGCAAAGAAGCAACTATCAAGATGGCCGGAATGGAACGGATCTCCAGAGACCTATAATGTTTTCATTGATCAGTTGTCGTCAAAAATTGAGAGTGATTGGGAGATGTTAGGCGGCCACAAAGCAGTTTGTAACGAGATGATGAATACTTTACCTACTGATCGCAAGCTCCGGGTATCCCACTGGTTTTCCTGCGGTGGGCCGAACAGAGATTAGGACTATGAGCTATTCATACAGCATTTTAATGACAATTTCCAAAACAAGTCGTCTGCCCGCACAGCAGGATTCACACTTTCTAGAATGAAGCAAGGAGAGCATCATCTTTTCTCAAATTTCCTCAACGATTTCGAATTCACACTGGCCCAAGCAAGGGGTTTGAACTGGGATGGTAATATCAAAATTAACTTTCTTTATGCTGGGCTCAATCAAAATCTTATCAAAGCTCTATATTCAAAGGAGTTGACAGAAGAGGATTATGCCTTGTTCATAAAACAAGTACAGCAAACCGCAAGTCTTGTCGAAGCCAATGAGTCATATATTCAAAAGCGCGGCTCCAAATCAACTTCTACTCTTTTTCATGGTCAACCTGAAAATTTCAACAAACCTTCATATGAGGCATTCGCTGCTTCTGAAATTTCTTCGGGAGAACACAGACCTAATTTAGACGCCGATGGTGATGTTGTAATGTCTGGAATCAATGGCGTTAACATGGAAACATTAACTGCAATTGTAAATGCAGTAAAAACAGATAGTGGTAAAGGAAGAGCTGGAAACAGTAAGCCCCCTGCCCCTTGGCGCTCACAAGAAGAATCCAACGCACTTCGAGCAGCCGTAAAATGTACCCGTTGTAGCAAGAAAGGGCATTACTTTAAAAAATGTCCACGTTTCACCTGGGCGAGAAGACCCACTAGTATTAACACCACTTCGTCCAAAATTGGAAGAGCCTCTAAACCTGATAATGAAGAATTTAGGTTCGAAAGTGAAGGTAATTCGGGAAAAGAATAAACTCTGAGCATGGTCGGGCTCAGAGGGTTACAAAAATTTCAGATAGACAAATAAAAAAAGTTGTTCAAAAGCTAGACGGCGTCCTGTTTATTTTAGAAGTATTAATAAATAAAAGTTTTTATGTGAATGTTTTCATGGACTCGGGTTGCCTATGTTACTCTGCTTTTAGTAATTCATTTGTCAAACGTCAAAATTAACCGCGAATACCCATCGAATCGAGAGAATTGAAGCTAGTCAAGAATGATAATCAACAACGAGAAATTAATGAAATCACTTGCGTAGAAATGGATATTGATGGCAAGAAAGAAAAAATATGGGGTTATACAATTGATGGCCTTTCATGTGACCTAATATTGGGCGATCCTTGGATGATATCCAATAGTGTCATTTATAATGCCCGGCGGCATTCAATAAGTTTAGGTCCGCCTGGGGGGGTGGGGGCTGGTTGCCAGAGCCAAGGGATGGGACAACAAGTTACCATATGGTTCCGATAAGAAAATAAAACATCTAAAAGTAAAGTCAGTAAGTGCTCGCCAGATCCTTGGAGTTCATCTTGAGGCCATAGCGACACAAATCCAGAAAACAAATGACACAGAAAAAAGACTGTTTGCTGCCTCAATGGAAGATATCACAAAGGCCTTAGAAGTCAAATCTAAGCAAACATTTGAAGAAATTAGAGCCAAGCTACCACACGAGATTCGTAAAAATGCGAACTTTTTCACAGAGGATCAAGATCAAAGCTTGCCGCCACATCGTCCAGGTTCAGATACTAAAATTTATTTAGTGAAAGATGAAAAAGGCAGGGAGAGAGAAATTCCGTTTGGCCCTCTCTACGATATGTCGCGAGAAGAGCTACTGGTCTTGAGAAAAACATTAACGGATCATCTAGATAAAAATTGGATCCGGGCTAGCTCGTCACCTTCGGGTGCCCCAGTATTATTTGATAAAAAACCTGGAGGTGGTCTTCGTTTTTGTGTGGATTATCGAGCTTTAAATGCTTTAACCGTAAAAGATAGATACCCGCTACCTCTTATAAAAGAAACGCTCAGACAAGTAGCAAAAGCTACATGAGTATCCAAAGTAGATGTTCGTGCCGCTTTTCACAAGTTGAGAGTCCGGGAGGGCGACGAAAGCAAGACAGTTTTTCGAACCCGATTTGGTTCATTTGAATGGCTGGTCACTCCATTCGGGTTAACTGGAGCTCCAAGTTCATTCCAAAGGTATATCAATAGTGTCCTGGGCGAATTATTGGGAGATTTCTGCTCGGCCTATTAAGATGATGTTTTAATCTACACGACAGGAGATCCTTCCGATCACTGGGCCAAAATAAATATGGTGTTAGAACGGCTCGGTCAGGCGGGACTGCAAATGGATCCTAAAAAGAGTGAATTTGCGGTTAAAGAAACAAAGTACCTGGGATTCATTATATCAGTCGCAGAATGAATTAAGTTAGACCCACTCAATGTTCAAGTAATTAAATAATGGCAAGCTCCTACGAGCATTAAAGGTGTGCGAAGTTTTATCGGGTTCGCAAACTTTTGTCGCGACTTTATACCCAACTTCGGACGCGTTGCGGAACCGCTATTAAGCATTATAAAAAAATACACCATTTCGGTGGGAAGCGTCGCAGCAAAAAGCTTTTGATACTCTTAAAGAAGGTTTCATCAATGCCCCAATCTTAGCCTTATGGGACGATAAGAGAGAAACAATACTTGAAGCAGACTGCTCGGGATATGTGATGGGTGGTTGTCTATCCCAGAAAGACGAAAAGGGAGTACTTCGTCCTATAGCATACTTATCAAAAAAGTTAAGCCCGGCCGAATCAAATTATGATATTCATGACAAAGAATTGCTGGCCATAGTACGCTGCATGGAAGAATGGCGGGGCATGTTAATTGGCTTAGACAAACCTTTTGTTGTCCTATCAGACCATCAGAATTTAAAACCGTTTATGACGACTCGCAGGCTTAACGAACGGCAGGTGCGTTGGCCTCAATTACTCTCACAGTTTAACTTTAAGTTGCAGTATCGTCCGGGTAGATCAGCAGTATAGCCAGACGCATTATCAAGACGTGAACAAGATATGCCGCAAGGATTTGATGATCATCGCCTAAAGAATCGAGAGCTAAGGTTGATCAAAGACACTTGGATTTCTGCCTTAAATTCAGAACAACTAAGCGGATCAATGACGGAAAACAAGACAGAGGTTCCTGATGGCAAAACTATATTCTCCGATGAGTCCTTTCAAACGCTCTGGGATAGGGCCTTAGAAAAAGATGACAAAGTCCAACTTCTCTACAATAGTCTAGCGAATGGAGATAGAAGCCTTCCCTCTGCTATTAGTGACATTAAAATTTCATTAGCAGAATGTAAGTTTGATGCAAGAGGTGCTCTAACCTTCAGGGATAGAGTTTGGATTCCAGACTACAAACCATTAAAAACTTCACTAATCCAGAAATCACATGATTCTCATGTCACTGGGTATCCAGGACGAGATAGCACACTGGCAATAATAAATCGGAATTTCTTTTGGCCTGGGATGTCAAGAGACGTACGAAAATTCTGCAGAAATTATGATGTATGCGGCCGAAGCCACATATGGAGAGAGCGAAAAAGGGGGCTACTAAGACCGCTCCCTATTCCCGATAGATTCAACAGCGAAATTGCAATAGATTTTATGACAGACCTGCCTGCCAAAACAGCCACAGACCCTAGATATATGATGGTAGTAGTGGACCGCTTGAAAGGGAGTGTTGCAATTGAAGAGATGAGTACTATGAAAGCAGAGGACTGCGCAAAAGTTTTTCTGAAACTCCACTTTTGGTATCATGGTTTCCCTACTTATTTTACATCTGATCGAGGTTCAAACTGGGTAGGAGATTTTTGGAGAACTATGTCACCAAACTGGTATGAACCAAAGACTTTCGACAGCATTTCACCCTCAAACTGATGGTGCTACCGAGCGTATGAATCAGGAAATACTAGCGTATTTAAGAGCGTTTGTAAGTTATTTTCAATTTGATTGGAAAGAATTACTACCATGCGCCATGTTAGCCCTCAACAATAAAGTCTCGACCGCAATGGGTATGAGTCCGTTTTTTGTCGACCACAGTTATAACGTAGTGCCGATACAGCAAGTAGAGTCTATGGTCCTATCTTCTGAACCAGCAAAAAGAGCAATAATTTTTGTCTACAGACTTCGCGAAGCTCAAGAATTAGCTCAAGCTGCTATGGCTTCGTCTCAGCATGCTATGGAAGAATACGCTAACAGGAGTCGAAAAGAGGCGGATGTATTCGAAGTTGGAGATTGCGTCTCTGGTTGAACCTAAAAAACGTCCAAACACCCCAGATATCAAAAAAAACTCTCGTGGATTAACTCCAAATACCAAGTAACAAAGGCTATCGACTCTCATTCTGTCGAATTAAATACACCACAAGGCATATGGCCTCGATTCCATGTAGATTTATTAAAGAGAGCGGCAACTGACCCTTTACCATCTCAACAAACCGATGATGCGCAGCCTCCACCAGTAACTCCACAACTAGCGGAAAATAATACTAGTGATGAGGAACAATTTGTTGAAAGGATTCTTCGAGCAGAGAACAAAAAGATTGGGCGAGGCCATCGACGTTCC
The DNA here is from genome assembly GCA_019455505.1 of Pleochaeta shiraiana. Classification (NCBI taxonomy): domain Eukaryota; kingdom Fungi; phylum Ascomycota; class Leotiomycetes; order Helotiales; family Erysiphaceae; genus Pleochaeta; species Pleochaeta shiraiana. The sequence goes on from JAHYSP010005719.1 coordinate 9,005, forward strand.
TTATTAGTAAAATGGAAGAATTTCACAGAACCCACCTGGGAATCCAGGAGCAATTTGGAAGATACCCAGGCACTTGATGTGTTTGAAAGGAACCTATTATAGATTTGTATATGGTAAAGTCATCTAACACTTTCTCTGGTTGTCCATTTAGAAGTTGAATACTGTCGGTATATTAGTTTTCTATTGTGATTGTGATTGTGTTATTGTAATATATATGGAGTTCATTGTTTGGGTATAGTTCTGTATTTTTAGCGGTGTTTATGAAAAACGACTCGCACGGGCCTATCGAGAGATTGTATAGATTCGCCGACTGTTTTTACTTGAAGATAGAAATTTATATATCATTTTTACTTAAGAAGAAAGACCTTAAATCTAAGTGATAGCCGTGAAACCAACAAATATCTAGTTCGAGAGGTGTACCAACAGGATGAAAATCTAGTTTTCCAAATCTTTCTAAAATTTTAATATAGTGTATTGTTTTTGGCTTAACGGTATGCCTTGTTTTGTGATATTGATCTGAATTACAAGGATCAGGTGAGCAGTATCCAAATTTGTACATTCAAATTTCTAACATAGAGTTTTTTTTTAAAAAAAACCCCCATTTAACGTCCTGTTATTCGTGCCGAAGATCAAAATGTCGTCTTGATAAATAGCGAGAAAGATCTGTTTTTCGAAATTTATGAAGACTCATGGGTCAAAGTTCGTTGAAGCATATCCATTTTTGTTTTTCCCCTCGAAAGTAGTGTTTTATATGCAGAAGAGGAAAGGGTCAAAGTGACTGTTACCTACGAGAATTAAATGGTAAGGTAATCTGCACTGTGATAATAGAGAGATAGGGTATAATTATGATTTTTTATTGATAGAAAGAATGATGTAATTGATGATAAGAAGTTATCTAACAGGACGGAGACAAGTGTCTCCTTATATACATTACTAGTGTCTTATTAACACTGTAACTATGATCACCGAAGTACTCATTCAGTTAGTCCATTCATCTCCTGCGATAACTGTTGACTGCTGCACGACTTCTCTTATCGTGATCCGATCTGGACTTGATGTATTGCCGATATGATCCGGACCTGTTATGCTACTGATCTGATCTTATTCCATCTCTATCTTTGATGTAAGATCAGATTGTGAAGTCATATAATCGGACTGTGAGTATCATGATTGCAGAGTACTACAACCGATTGCTTTGACTGTGCAGTCATCGATTGTATAATTACTTATTATTAATTATAATTATACTTTATGAAGTCAAGATCGTGTGAGAATAATGTTATACTATTCTCACACCTGTGAAGCGAGTGCCAATTATGATACCCCTGTCGGTGTCACCACAACAAGTAGACCTTGTAGTTTTTTAAATTATTCTACTGAGAAAACTTCGTAGAGCTATCGCCTTGGGGCGGGAAGAGCCGACACAGCGCGAATAAATATGGTTGTAAGCAGTTTCGAATTAAGAAATATGTTGCGAAACTGATTGTCTCTTGGTCATTTTTGACTCAAAATTTTTTTTGAACAGTCGAATCGTTGAGGTTGTCGTTTCAAAGTCAAATTTCTCTTTCAATAATCGCATTGCTACACGTGCTAACTCAGGTTCTTCGTCACATGAACTTACAAGTTCGTGCAACTCTTCGGATACTCCGACAAGCAAGGCTGAATGCCCCGAATCGTTTAGATAATCATAAATTTCCAGACGCAATCTACACTCCTCATCATTTTATTTTCACCTTTTATTGGTAGCGATTCTTTCTTTTCTCCGTCACAAATCACGGATCAAAATTTTGCTCCTCGGAGAACAATATGTCACGACTTATACCATCTCCCAAAATTCTCTTGTCCAGTCAATACAGGTATGATAGCTTTTTGGTTTCCGATTGTTACAAATGCAATAGTCGACGATATTTTTTGCTATAGCCACGTATGATAGGTTGTGATAAGTTTGAGCGGGCAAAATCCCAGGCTCATAACAAATTTAAATTGGTTGAGAGAAATTTAATCAATGGCATACCAATGCTTGTGGATAATTCAGGTATAAAATTTAATTAGCGTTGGAGAATAAAATACTCGGAACATTATGCTTTACTACTATTAGTGCATTATCATAACCACCAATGACATGATTTTATAAAAGAATTAAAGTTTGAGATGCAGTCATGTTACTGCATTAGTTACAACAGAAATTCTGGCAGACAGTCCGCTACTTGGTCCTCTGTTGTCGCAATTAGCGACAAGACAGAAGCGAAATTCGGAAAATGATGAGAGTCGACGGTGGTTGGCAACATAAAAGCCGAGCCAGGGCAAATGAGATTTTCGGAGATTTGAAAGCAACTAGAACCATTAATGTTGGGATGTCAATGTTGGAACAATACAACTCCGATGAGCGAATAGATGAATAATTGTGATCACCAATATATTAGGCGGTGTAATTACTGCCGCGTCGCGTCGCATCAACGCGTAGCATCTCATTCACAGTAAATAGCAAAGTAGAAGATTTAGATAGATATATAGATATACGACCAGAATTTAGAAGCAATAACACTCGTTATTATATAACCGTTCAACTCAGCACTAGTGCTATAGCAGTGGAACAAAAGTACTAACTCAACCAACAATTAAGCAGTGTTTACAAACCACTAGAATAGTTTGGAAACGAAATAAATTTGAAGAAGAATATAGAGAATAGGATAGAATAAATAATCTAGCGATTGAGGATCTATCTTATGAAGAAGGGGCTCATATATTTAGTGAAAATCTAATGGAGTAAAGGTTGCTGTGAGATATAAAGTGGGAAATACAACATTGGAGTGAATAGTAATAAATTGGAACAGCCAAATTATACTAGCTCGAAAGCCCTTCAATTTCATGGCGAAGAAATTTATGAGACTCAAGGAATGCGCCCAGCGCAGAAAAATACTACCACAATGTTCGAGAATTTCAAAGTCATGAGTATGCAGAAGTTTGGATGTAACTAGAGAAATATTGGTGAATGTATCCCTGTAGTATTAAATCTCTCAATGATTAAAAAAAAACCAGAAATCTATCTAATTTGTGATTTCTACTTATGGACTATGAAAAGGTTAACTTCATAGAAAATCAATTTATAAGCTGAATGAAAAATAAAAAGAATTTTTTATGTGGACAGATGGAGGAATGGTAACGACTACTATCCACGTAGAATGAGAGTATAAAATTCTGGAAATTGAAAAAACAAAAAAATAAATGCATCAGCTTTGAAGAAAGATTAAATAACTTGATAAAATTTTGTGCTTAGATGCTGAACTTGTTTGTCATAAGTTTTTAGCAAGTTCGAATTTTTTAGGTCGATGTAAAATTGAAGAAATTACTGGAAGCTTGGAGTCTTGCATGTATTCAGATGTCATGGTAGAATTGAGTTTTAGCTTCCGCTCATCGCTGCTCAATCACATCCAAAGATCTCTTCGATATCCTTCGGTCAATCTTGTATCTTCTCCGTACTCTTCTTGCCAGCCGACGAATCCTTTATCTAGAACACATATCTGCTGCTGACTACTCTTGTTCCCTAAGCTGGTCTCTGACTGCTGCATTTCAGTAATTTCTAGCAATCGTTCACGTTCACGAAGATATTGCAAAGCCGCACTCGGTCCTCTCTGTTGTGACAATGCACAATGAAACACCACCCTTTCCTTATTTTTTAACTGGTTTACAAGATCCGGTAATGCCTCGCTTAGAGTTGTCGAAGGCACATGAATAGAATGTTTAATATGACCACCAATGTAATCTAATGCTGTCAGAGATTTTTTGTGATGTGGTTGTAATCAAGAGACAGAACCACAAAAAAAAAAAAAACATACCATCATCTCGAACGTCTACAATTGTAGTTTTTTGAGATACAGAGGCATTTTGGTCAGTGGAAGCTGAGGTTTCTGATAAGAGGATTTGTGAGAGGACCTTGGCAGAAATTCGTGAGATTTTATTGATATTTGCCATTGAGCGGCGAAAAATTTGATAAGTGTATAACTTGGTTCTGCTACTTACAAAAGTGCCCAGTGAATTCATAGACCTCACTAGTTAGGCTTGATCTCTATTCGGATAACATTCGGCGAAAATGTCGCGATACCTAAGATTGACTAGGGGATTGGAGTGTACTCTCATACAAGGATCTAAATTGTGAAAATCAAATAGAGATTACTAGGGTCTTGCAAAGCCTTTTAGCCTTGTTTTCGAAAATTGACTTTCACATTTCAGATCCTTGTATGTAAGTAAGGCGTCACTAACATCGAAGTTCTATTATGCATGAAAGTGATAGGGAATTTGTAGATGTATATTGTCTCTATGATAGAAATCGTATCGATGTCAATTAAAAGTGGTATTTACAGGGTATATAGACCTTTTGCTAACCTATATTAGTGCTATAAGCGAAAGATCCAAGCAAAACTCTAAATTTTACATGGTGAAAAGTTCACCACGAAAAAATTGTATCCTTATCTACAATCCTAGAAAAAGGTTTAAAATACGATTTATGAATATTATGAAATACATAATATTCATTAATTACATTTATGCAACTGATAAAATACAAGTACCGTATGATTAAAAACTCTCAATATTTTACATGTTCACCACCAGCATCATATACTGCCTTTATTCTCTGTGGCATTCAGTCTACAAGATTTCTCAAGTCATCCTCATTTACCGCCTTATCCCAGGCTTCTTTGACAATGAGCCGTATTTCCTCCTCTGTCCGATGCCCTCCTTGAATCATGTCTGGATATTTATATTGAATATAATTCTTCATTATATTCCAGACATGTTTTATTGGATTTAGGTCTGGAGAGAAGGGTGGCCATCTGAGAGGAGAAATGTTTCTTTCATTGAGCTCTCTCATCGTCGGCCGCCGAATGGGGGGAGCGTTATCCTGCATCACCACTAAATCTGGTCTCAATGAGACCATGCCATAGATGAGAGGTATTATCCTCTCACTGTAGCGTTCAGAGTCGATTGAGCCCCTTTATCCCCCCCAAAACAAACATGGCCCTTTCTCGCTCCCAAGAAAAAGATCCCCAAAAGATCCATCCAATACGCCTTTGAAGATTGCTAACGATACACGTGATGTCGTAGACCTCATCTGGCTTGGTCAAAGGCTTAGATTAAGAATTTCAATTCAGATAATATTTGTAGATAGTATTGACCTTTCTTGTGATCCAATATCTGTTGTGCCTACCATCGGTTACCCAGGTCTCTTCTCTTCGGTCCAGAGTACTCGCATCCAATCTTCTTTCTCCCAATGGAGATAACTTTTAGCGAATTCATATCGCATTTTCATATTTTCTGGGGAAAGAGCAGGTTTCGAAGCGGCGATCCGACGAACATAACCCCTCTTATTCATTTCCCGTCCAATAACCTTTTCACTCACACCCGGGTATGGGAAGACTTTATGCGCAACCTCAAAGTACGACATTTGACAGTTTTCTTGGGAGGAAGTAATAAAATTTTCTACTTCATCGATTTGTGCATCGGAAAGCAAAGGAGTCCACCCACTGGGCTATTTGGGGGCGAGCTTGGTAGAGTTCATAGCATATTGAACTTGTCTTTGAGTGATATCGAGTCGTCTTGCAATAATGTTGTATGAGACCCTCTTGAGATCAGGTTCTCACCTGACAATTTTTAGACATGGTGCCAAAGCATTGTTTTGGTATCCAACTCACTTGTAGACGTTTATCTCGAGTCAAACGTTTCGCATATTTGAGATCTTGGTGATTGTGGAGGTGTCTGTGTTGTATTCATATTTAAAACAATCTAATCGATTCAATATCTTGTCTTCTGGATTATTCGTCTCACTTTGTTTCTACTCACAAGTATAATGAAGATAACTAGGCTAAAATATAGTCATTTCCTGCAGAATTATTTAATAGTGATGATGAGTATTCATGGGCGTTGATGATCGGTCTGGTGAGTAGGAGGTAGTGTATTCTGAAGATATATGAAAGAATTAAATTTATAAAATGTGAAAAAATAATTGTGTGTTGTGATGTATGATGATGATGGTTAAGAATCTTATTTCCTGTTGTTAAGAATAGATTGAATTGTGTGCGTGCAAATACTCGCTAGATTACACACAACTCTTAAGTTGAATAAAATAAAGTAGCTATGCATAACTTTCATATGAGAATGTCAAGCATAATAATTTAGGCATGATTATTTTAGACTTTCTGACCAATTGAGGTACTAATCCAGAAGCATTATAGCGCTCATATCGACCCTTGTTAGGTCTCTGAAGCGAGATTAACCCTTGAAATATCAGTGAGACGGTTTCTACCGTAGAGACATAGTATGTAAAAAAAAAGCTTCTTACCCCATAGAGTTATATTGGTGAGATAAAACTTACAACTTGAACATGTACAATATAGCATAGGTAATCCGATGTCCCTGGGTCAGGTGGAACTGTGGTATACCGTCCGGGCCGTTCTCCCAAGTGGGGTAGGTGCCCAGGCTACCCAGACTCTACTTGTGAGAACGGCTCGGACGGTATACCACAGTACCATCCGACCCGACATTGTTAATTGTAGTTACATGTGCGCAGGAATAATAGTTATCAAATTTTCAAATTAAATGTAACTATTCACATCAAAATTGAATCAAACATGGGTGCTATAATACAGAGAAATGAACAGGTACCTTCACTTTTTGCCATTTCATGAACGGCCAATTAAATTTGGAGTCGAGAGTAGATCTTATTCAGATCCAAATAGCGCGAAGTTTTAGAAGCCAATCAAATACTGTAAACCCCCTGACGAATCCCTGATATACCTGCCTATAGCGACAGATACCTTCGATTACCCAAACCATAGTGTACATGTACAACTACTTTTGGGTATTAATCGTCACTTGATCGGTGGACATATGCAAGGGTATATCTCAGGGACTTTACGTACGTTCAGGATACCAGGGCATTATATTCCATGCTATCCCGCTTCACATGATTTTATTCCTTTTAAACGTTTAATATTCATCTCTACACACACTACGAAGACAAAGGAGTATCCAATATTCGTCCCATACAACATATCAAGCCAGTGCAAAACTACAATTTGTATTTCAACGATCGCTTCGTAATAATTGAAACCAATTCGCCCAAAGGCATAGTAATCACTCTGGCGCCCATCGGAAACGCACATACAAACCACAAAGCATCATCCCTCACACTATCACGAAAGTCGCAACAAAGACCTTCCCACATTGTCAAGCCTCCCACAGTTCAAAATCAAGCCCCGCGGGCACCGCCCTCGGTGAGGGCACTCTCGGAAATGGAATGCACCATTCAGAGATGCACGCCCGATACCTTCCCCATCGCTAACCCTCTCGCAGATTGGGATTCTCCGGATTATAGCCAGCAGTCTGGCATGGACATCGATACCCTCGAGTACGATGACATTTCGGACGATGATCCATTCAATCAACCTGCCCCCGCCGTCCCGATAAAGGAAGCTCTAATGAAGAGCGCTGATTCAATGACAGCCCGCGCAAAGGAAGCGGAAGCCCTCTTCGGAGGAATCACAGCAATTCTCAACAAACAATGCAGCGCTGCCAACCGCGGCTCCCTGCCCGAATGACAATACGCGGCCCTCAAAAACTTCTGCCAGGACCCAGCGAAAAGTGCAGGTCGCCATTTTGACGCCTAAATCTGCGACAAACTTGCTCCATCCATCGATTTTGCTACCACATCAAACCGGGAAACACGCGGCGCAGTTTCAAAAACCTATGCAGGCGTGGCTAAACGCGGCTTCGACAACCATGGATCACAAAACCAAACCTCCTTGCGCCCCGGAGCTAAAGCTCATCTTCAGCAAAAACCCACTCGCCAGGATGATCGCTTGTTTGTCTGCATTCCGGAGGGAGATAAAATCCATGAGCTTTCTGCCTACTGCATTCAAACTTATCTCAAAGCTAAGCTTGGGTCTGACAGCCAACTGCTCACAAATGTGCAGCCAACGAAAACTGGGTTTGCTCTATTCCCAAAAGATGGAGATACAAACACGCTTAAGGAAAAAATTTCAACTGTCAGCTTCTTTGGCGATGCACCGATTCAAAACTCAACACCATGGACGTGATACAGAACCAAGCATGTTCCCCGGTCCTATGGTACACTAAAATCAATCGACAAGGAGTTGACATACTGCATTGAGCCCGTTACGGCCGAAGTAATGCATGAGGTTCTCACCGCCGCAGCTGGAGTGGCTCCAATGGCTATCGTAGCATCGCGAGACAACGAGGCAAATCCATCGTCCTCTGAAACAACCTGGATCGTCCGCTTCCCTGAAGTACACCAGCGCCTGCCTCGCACCCTTTTCTTGTTTGGCTACCGCACGCAGTCCAGAATCCTTCCCCGCCGCCGCATAACAGTAGAATGTACTCGATGCTGGCTGTGGCACGATTCCCGCTCCTGCGCGTCTAGCCCAAGATGTCGCCTCTGTGGACCTTCTTATCACTCGGAGAACAAACATGAAAATCTCTGTGAAGCCACCGGTGCGCACTCCTGTCCCAACCGCTGCATCCATTGCAACGGGCCACACCCCGCAGATGACAATAATTGTGAGCTCAGGCCCAAGACCTCAGGCCCACCAAAGACAAAGACTCAAGTTGGCGAAATCTGCCGAATTAATGCAGCGGCTCGCATGAGGAAACAAGCAGAAGCGGGATGCGTTAAGCGCACTACCTCCCCCC
>JAHYSP010005730.1:506-15522 GCA_019455505.1 Pleochaeta shiraiana
CTTTCCAGTAACGTGAAATTGAAATTCAATAAAGAAGGAAAACTAATTCCACAGGTGTTTCCTCCCCATACAAATTTAAAGTTTTTAGTACGTATTAGTGTGAGATAGTGTGAAGCCAGAGCTCACATAGGTAAAACTCTTTTTTTCTCTCACCTTAAATCCCTGCCTATAATATGCAAGTAAAACTAATTGACCCTGATAGCCTGTAGATCACTTCTAGTACGCTAATCCTAACTTGACAGATTACTCTGAGATGGTATCACCTTCATCACATGTTTTGGTTCACCACTTGTCTGGTTGGAGAGATCACTGTCTAGATCCAATTTGTGTATGAAGGAATAGCTGTATTCAAACCTGTAGAACCGTAGAAAAATAAGCATATTTCTTGGCATAGATTTCGTGCTTGACAGATTTGGCTTTCGCTCTTTTACACCTGAAATGACTTTATATGAAATATATACAGTAATTTAGTGTTGGCTGATGGATAATTAAATTAAAATAAACAATCATATGAATGCGTGTAGTGATAGAAATATCGTAAAGATTTGGTGGTGAGTCTGTTGGAGTTGTGGTCAAGTAATTAGAAATTATGGAAAGTGGTGGAGTTACTAGATGCTCGGAAAATAGAAATCTACAAGGTCGAAACGTTAAAGGAGCCCTATCATAGAAGATTATATAATACTACAAGGAAGTACCATGTAAGCTCACTTTACGTCCGAGGCTACACTTATCCATGACCCTCTGTACACTATGCCATGGGCAATTGAAGGTATCTGTGGCTATAGGCAGGGATTAGCAGGGACTCGCCATGGACTTTATAGTATTTGATTGGCTTCTAAAACTTCGCGCTATCTGGAAATGAATAGATTTGCTCTCGACTCCAAATTTATTTGGCCGTTCATGAAATGGCAAAAAGCGAAGGTATCTGTCCATTTCACTGTATTGTAGCCCCCATGCTTGACACAATTTTGATGTGAATGGTTACACATAGTTCAAAAAATCTTAATGATTCATGCACGTAACTACAGATAATATTCTCATCGCCTAGAGGCTCAATACTATATGATTTATTAAATGAAAAGACTCTCCCTCAAATATAGGCTAAGACAGGGACATCGGATTACTCATGCTACACTGTGTCTTTCCGTAATACTTCAAAAAACTCGAAATTTTTCCATGTCAACATGGATTACAAATAGGGAAATAAATGGATCGAACAGGGAATTGAAGGAACTAGCAGAACCATTTATGCACCAAGTTACAAGGCCCATGCTTGTATTCTGGGGTTCATGAACGGTTTTCTTGGAGAGGGTCCGCGACGCTGTGATTTTGCGTCCGCGGTATGCGATCTGCGTATCTAATTTAATTTTAATTTTAATTGTTTGGATGTACTCTGTAATGGGAATGTTGTTGATAGCTTGCGCCACATTAAAGTTATGCAATTTTTGAATAGTGACCACCCTAGTTTGATTCATAAATATTTCTATGCTACATGTACTGGTACTATTAAGAAATATTTATGGGTTACATAGGGGAATGTGCATTATTTCAGTTTTGCTAGGTAATATTACTAGTAGCTCGCTTGTTTACTAGTTCATGTACTATTCGGTTGCAATTTTTATGAAATATACAAGGCTTCACATAAATTTTCATATCGACATAAAAAGATATATTGCAAAAAGAGCACCAGTCTACTGATTGACAGGGGTAATTGGACTTAGCGCGCTGGTGGAGAATAAGAGGAGAAGTGTACGTCCATTTACATTTGAGACCCCTCCTGTAAGACCGTTGCTAGTAGCAACATTAGTCGCAAGACAATCATTCTCCTAACATCACAATTCGCGCTCATTAGATAACAATTCGAAGAATACCCGCGTCAATATACCCTGTAAAAACACAAATATTCCAATTTCTACACGTCTGGCATCTAGGCTCCACAATAGTTTGTTACACCGGTAGTTGTTTAATCGGATCGGTTGATCAATCGTTCTTTGGATGTGGTAAATTTGCTTACGTGGGGGTTCATTGTTTATAAAATAATTGATTGTTTGTCAGGAATTTGCAAATACCAATCTCACTCAACACGACTCGGCTGCTTATTTGTTGTAATGAAGCATGAGGATTTGATTGAATTATACTGATTGCTTTTATTTACATTAGTGATCATGTGATCATATACACGTGATCACATAAATGCAGACACGGTATTAGCAGTAGCTATCACATTATTTACATTTTCATAACTGTAGCAACAAGTTAGATCATCTATGTACATATATAAATCATCACCTGCAAACTTGCACAGTTTTATTTACACGAAGTAAATAAATCAACTTTATCATAACAAGCTTTGTTCTGTTACAAAAAGATAATTATCTAATAACCCTTCTTATTCTTAATACGATAGTCCATATTTCACGAGCCTAATTAAATTCATTTAGTTCCCGGAACATACTTATTCATAATTTAACTCAATTTGCCAAGTGCCAAAGAACACAACATCATGTTTATAAGTTAGCCCTCGATTTACAAGTCTCATTGATATCATATTGATAACTTCTTCATCCATGGCAACAATAATCACCTAACGCCAATTTTCGAAAACACTTCATAACCTTTACATCAACCCTTTTTAAATTCCATTTACTATTATCTTGATTCATGTTGGAGATTAATGGTAAATTTAATTTGATTATTTTATCGAAGGGAGATAACTCCAATATATAGAAAGATATCTAGTATCTAGTCTATTATATTTAGTATAAAATAGAGATTATATTCTAAACATGATGATATCTTAAGATACTTCACCAAGTTTAGAATTGATACAAATAGGGGAACTTTAGTGCCAACGCTGTCATGTGCACCCACGACCAAACACTCGCATCCAATAACTAATACCTTACACCGTACAATAATCTATTATTATACAAACTTAACCCTTTGGTAATTCATAAATAAATCAGCTTAGTTGTATAGATCCTTATCAGGAACCTAAGAGACAGTTTAGGCGGTGTGCAACTTTGACACAAACTACCCAACTTCCAACAATCCATAGTATCTTTGCAACTATTACTTTAGTATCATTCATACTCATTCTCAATAAACTGTGTTGATTACCACGTTACCTTCAAATATATTTAGTATAATTAATAACTTATTCATAAGACAAAGTCCAAATTTAACTTCGATCCTTCAGTCACATAATGTCATCTTCACCTGTCTCAAACTTCTTTAACTCTTCACTCACGGCAAATACACACACAGAAGAAAATCACTGGGAATAATATTACACCTTAAGATACTCCAGCGACAATTTTCTTAATGGCAATAGTTCTGAAGATGATGAATCCAACGCCGAAAGTGATATCCAAAGTATATTTGAAGACGCAAGAGGAGAATCACACTCCCTCCTACCACCTCCTGAAGAATCATATCCATCATATGAACTTCTTCAATCTGCAATGAAGATATGGACTAAAACCCGAGGCTACAACCTGATTGTTAGCCAATCATATCATCGCAATTCAAAAATAGATCGTCGCAACCTGGATTATGAACGTGGTGGAGCTCCACGATTTCGAGACACCCCAACAGAAAATAGACAAAAAAACATCCTCTCATAAAATTAATTGTCCCATGCGTATTTGGGCTCAAGTAGATGACCGTACGAAGCCAGTAGGCTCATGGTCTATCAACCATGGATCTGGAGATCGTCTTAGTCACAACCATTGTCCTGAGACAAATATCACAAATTGTAGACGACACGAACGGAATGATAGTCTCCTTTCTGAAATTAAAAGGCACGTTGAGACGGGCCTAATAATTGCACAAACAATCGCAATTCTCCCAACTAAATTCCCGAACACCTCTCAAACTGCTCAAGATATCAAAAACATTAAGAAAAGATGCCGAAAGGAAACTCTCAAGTTAATGACTGCTATCGAAGCTCTCCTCTGTTTACACAACAGTAACTTCTTTGAAAAGAACACCGTTGACCAATTAAATCACCTCCAGATGTTCCTCGCCCACCCTAAATCCAGAAAATTATATAAATCTTTCAACAATGTTTTGATGCTCGATTGCACATATAAAACTAACAAATACAACAAATCTCTTCTCAATATATGTGGTGTGACTGTATCCAATAAAACAGTCCAGATATCACTGTGTTACATGGCTGGGGAGAGGTTTGATGAATATGTGTGGGCTCTTCAAGCTTTATCAGAACTCATCGACAAAGAAAGTATAGGCTATCCAGATCTTATCGTGAATGATAGATATCAGGCATTGACAAACGCTCTTAACCATGTATTTCCATTTGTTAACAATTGAATCTGTATTTGGGCTGTCGGTTACTTGAGGGTCAGTGGGAAGAGAGATGAAGGTACTTATGGAATACCTGGCCAAAGGACTTTGCCGACAAGTTTGCAGCATACAAGTGCAATAGAATCCCTCACTTTGGTATAATTTCCACGTCTCGAGTAGAAGGTAATGTTAAAATTAAAGCACTTCATCATATCTCAAATGTATTAACTCATAATAGGCAACCATTCCAAGCTGAAGAAGTGGCTCCAGAACTCTCGGTGTGACCTTTACGGTTTCGTCGTGAAACTTATGTCTTTGTGGGAAAATTCTGCTGCAGATATTTAGTAGCACCTCGACGAGGAAAAGAGGCAAACATCGTTTGCCATTACGTCATCATTTTTCGAGCAAGTGAGGTGTAGGACATTTCGACACCCTCTTCAACTCCTAGATGGACCTCTAACTCTCGCTTGAAAGGAGGTCAGAAGAATTAAGAATTGTCAAAATCTAGGGCAGGTGACTCAATTGGAGATCTGTAACGATAACATACGTGTAACTTTAGGGTTACCGTGCTTCCATCGGCTCCGAGATTTCACAATCAACGATGAAATTTTATCAGTCAACGATTTCCACTTTCACTGGCACATTCTAAATAACCAACTTAGTAACCCTGTCCGACCTAATCCAGTGCTAGAGCCTCTTGTAGCTAGAGCTCGCACAAAAATCGCCAAATCAAAACAGAGGGGTACTAGTAAGCATGGAAATCGGAGGGAAACCTTAAATTCTGAAAGAGTTATGAGAAATACTAACCGGCAAAGACCTAGGTGTGTTAGCGCTCCACGAAGAGCTCAAGAAAATGGTTTGTTAAACCCAAATCACTGTGTTGTACTACTAAATAAGCTAACTCATCAAATAGTGCTCTATCAGCTGGCATCATTTCTGCGATCAAGTCAGTCACATTTTTCCCTTACTAATTCTCCCAGTCAATTGATGTCCTATCCATATCACCCATCTGTCAGCCAAAACCAGTCACATTTCGGTCAATTCTCGATAAGTTCTGATCCACATGATATCCACAACCTCATTACCCCCACCTATACTAGCAGCTAACAGCCAGAGCCTCCCTCAAATTCCCATTAATCGGATCTATGAACCGGTTCCGGTTCTATCATCGAATATCCCTCTCAACGACGATCGTACAATCCATAAATTGACTTCAAGAGCTTCGGCATTTGTAAGAAATACAACATTTGGTAGTCCGTGGTAGCCGCTGTCTTGATGGCCATGAATTTGATGGCCGGATTAGAATAATAGAAGTAAAAAAACACAAAATAAAAATACTCAACTGAATCGAAAATATTGCGCGAAACAGTTTAGATGGGAATGAAATTGCTTTTTGAATGAAAGTTAAGATGGTCAAATAGAATAATAACGAAATGTTGAATAAATATTTGAAAAAATACTATTGTGAGACTTAAAACAGTATTAAGAAACGTTCTATTCACGTAACACTTAGGGCTTTAAATAAGAAAATCATGAAGAATATATCTTTACGGAGTGAGTAGCTCTAGTATATTTAAAACTTGAGCCTGTGACAATACTTTTTGATCGAGTCTTAGGAATCCTCCACTGATGTTCTCAGTTTTTTTTTAGATTATAATTTTTCATAAATGTTATTAAAATAACAAATACGAATAAAGATGTAGATATTTTTGTAATGTGATCAGGGCTCCAACGATCCAAATCAGTACCCACATAACTAAAAATAAATGGTACATGTATTAGTAATGTGAAATTTCAGAAACTCCGACAGCTTCGTGTGGAAATAGCCGTGAGAGAAAACTTTACATCAAGATGTACTTGTGCCTAAAACCTTCTTCAAATTCTGTAATTGGTTTAGGCTTTGGCCTGTGATTATATATAATTTAAGTTTTACCACATATGGTGTACATCATCGTTGTAAATTTAGTTTTAACGAATAATTAGCAATTCATCATTATTTAGACTATAGACTACTTTATATAGCAAATGAAAGGAATATTACACGCCCCAAATATCCTGAGATTTTCTCTTTTGTTTCTTTCGGCTAGGATGTTCGCCTACGTTGATGACATATCAAGATTGCTTGGTAGTTGGGTTCCAGATGTTCAAGGTGGTTTGAGAAAATTTGGATATGTTTTCTTCGAGTATTCAATATTTAGGGGCTAGAGATATTGATCATATAAGACTTCTCATCGAGGAGCTTCTTTTGTGCCCAGCAATCAGAGAGCCATCTGATGGTAACTATACAGGAAGATTGTCGTTGAGATATTTTTACTTTCCTCGAGAGCTTTATCAAGGATAAACTATTATCGGCCAACACATAATGAGTTATATCTTCATTCTCATCACATGTAATGATCTCACCACCCGCAAATAGGAAATGAATACGGGTTAGCCTTAGCTCTGAATTATCTTCATCATTTAAAGAAACAAATCTAGCCTTGCAGTTGCGGAAGATCAGGCTAGGAAGATCAATATCTACTTTCTCTTGCCTCTGAAGCTGTGAAATGAAGTCATTAGCCAAAAATTCACTGTTAGATTGCAGGTTGATATCAGCCATAATGTGCTTGAGTTCATCAATCGTTACGTCACGGGTATAGCTGTCACCATTGATATCAACTGCGGCCTTTGCGAGCTCTTTTGTCGTTTGGGTAGCATGAAGTAAATGACGTGATTCAAGAGGCAGCAAAAAAGGTTTTTTTGACAGTCCATCAACTTCGGATTGCTTCAACACATCAAATATCCATATGGGTTTGATTATATTTATCTGGCCGCCCTGAATGAGGCTAGCTACTCTGACGACACGTTTATCACTGATACATATAATATCATCCGGAGTCATAGGGTTCTGAAATATGCTCCCGCCGTTTTTCTTGATTACTTGTTCAATTTCACCTTTGGTTTTTTTGTGTGGTTGTGACATCTCACTCATTACACAAAAGTTAAGACCTTCAAAAATCTTAGTCTGAGGGCTCGTACATTTCCTCTGAATACAACTAGAGTTTCCTGAGATGATAATATCTCTTCTAGCTTTTCGTGGTTTTTTACTTCTTCTGTCAACTTCGAACTCTCGTTTCTCTAATTCTTCTTCAGTACTCTTTTTTAACTCCAAAAAGTCGTATATAGAAAGTGAATCTTCCCAGGATTTATCATCTCGTAGTCTTTTAAATCGCGGAAAGCGAAGTGTGAATCCTGTTCCAAACGATTCAGATGCACAGATAGATGTAGCTTTCACTTCTAGTACCAAAGAATCTTCAGGCTTTATCCATTTATCTGGACGCTCAAGTTGTCTTTTTCCACCACCTAAAACAATGAAATCACTTGGAGGAAGTTTTTCATCCCAATCTATCCATTTACCATCAGTTAATTGCCGAATTGTCGCATAATCTAATGCACTGAAGCCACCACCAACTTTAAAAAACGAATAACACTTCATGGGATTAGCACCTAATATATGTTTATTAGTGTAAATTTGAAAGGATGAAACAAAGAATTTCACCTTTTTCGATATGATTTTTGTCTACCCGCAACCCACATAAGAAGCTAGCTAATCCTCCAGCCCTGTGACCCCTGCCAAAATATCCACCAATCACTATACAATCAAGCGATTCCCCAAATCCAGTCATATATTCTGGTTTTACCTTAATCCAATTATTATTTCGGCTATTTAACTCATATGCGGACCGAGGGTTCTTGAGAACAAGTCCTTCAGACGACTCAGCGACTACCTTTCTTAGTTCTTCCTCAATCTGATCTACCGTTTTTGCAGGCTTGTACTTATGGACTTCAATGCGTTGATGAACATCTTTAATAGCCCTCTCTAAAACTTTATGTCTCTCTTTGAGTACATATTGAGTGATATTTCGGTCATTGATGTATAAACAATCAAAGACCCTAAATAAAGGTCGATTACTAAAGCCATCGTATGGATTTTGCTGCTCAGAACGAGCAGCCGACTTAAGGGTACCAAATGCGACTATTTTATTAGTTTCAGGATCCCATGTAATCATTTCACCATCAAGAATTATATTCCTTATATTTTCATCAAATGCTCCTCGGATAAATCTTGTCAGTGCAGAATTTTCATCCTCAAACCCTTGCCCATATAAGTGAGTGTAATCTTTACCCTTTCGAGACCAGAATGAAAATCGAAAGCCTCCCGGAACATTATGATCCTCTGTCATATGTAGCTGCATTCTCTCACCGTCCAACTTTTCTTCAATCCAAAACTCGTCGTCATCAGTTCTACAGCCAAGTTTGAGAATCATTCTCTGGAAGTTATGCAAATTAAATTGGGCTAGTTGTGGCTGAAAGGGCTCCATGATAGTGACCCCAGTCATCTCACTCTCAAGGCGAACCATGGGGTCAGTTAATTCCCAACATACTCTCTTCAAGTTTGAAGATACGTTGAAAAGAGCTTCTCCGTCAGAATGCCAAATCTAGGAAATGTTATGCACCAAATAGATTTTTACATGCTAAAACTTCACTTACATCTAAAATTGTTTTTTCAGAAGCCCCAATCCTCATCTCGCGCAGAACAATGCGTATAATCCAAGTCATTTCTTCCGCGTTCATTCTCATATATAGTTTTTCAAAAATTGGAACTTGCTCAGTTTCCGTTGAGGCAGCCGAGAGCTCATTAAGAAGTTGATTCACTTCAGCGATACGCATATCTCCGAAACTACATCTCATGGAACGCTTAGAAAGGACTTCGTTACACCTACCTACAAAATCTCCTGCCATACACCTACTTGATTTCTGAATAGGAAGCCTCCAATTTAATAAGCTAAGGGCATCTTCTGAGCGTCGATCAATCCTAAGAACCTTAATGATAAGTTTGGCAATAGCTTTTTCCTTTAGACCATAAATAGGACGATCCCGATCTCTATCAGGCAAAATGAGGCGAAGAGCAGGAAAAAAATCATCTCCGACTTCAGATCGCCACCGTGAGATAAAACGTTTGATGATAACGCTGCGTTGCTCGTGAGATGATAGAATCTTGGACCCATGGATTCTTTTCTTGACTAGTGGAGCACCAGGCCGTCTTCTATTCTGGTTCAACGGGTTAAAAAGTCCCGTGATTAATTCGTGGAACGGTAAAGTCCGATGACGGTTGCGAGGACGACCGGGAAATTTCTCATTTAAATCGTTCAAACTCAGGGGTCCCATAACATACTGAATCTCATCATCTGATTTATTATATGTATCAGACTGTTGAATAGCAGACATTTCTATTGAGTAAACTTTTTAGCCAGAAGAACATGTGTAGACTCTGATAATCGCCGTGGTTTGTAACCCGTGACCTCGGCCAAGGCATGAAAGGACTATCCCTATCTTGAAAAAACACCCAATGGCTGGACCAGCTGACAAAATTAGAGAACGCATGGGCTCTTCAATGCCCAAGGTTGAGAGTTTGAGCCTTCGTCGGGCGCAAATGAATATCATAAAATTTTGAGAAACGTGCTTATATAACAGAAAGCGCGCATAAAATTTAATGATTTGTCGGCAATAAACTTTGACCGGTTATCCGCTGAGGTTAGTTCAGATATTGTTCGATAAAAGAAATGTCTGACTGTTATTCGAAAAAATGGTCGCAAAAATTGCTATCTTTGACCATTTTTGATTATTACTTGGGAATAAGATCACAATGTAAGTAATATATCAAATTTTTTATGCGTTTTTTCTCGGTTACAAAAGTTTTTTGTTTGAAAAAATTGAAGAAAATACATTCTATTATGGCCTTGGCATTTACGATATTTCGGAAAATTACCCTAGAAAATTTCACTAACTGGACCTATGATGGGTAGTCTCCCTTATTAAAATCTTATTTAAAAAGTACTATCATATATGTGTATACATATTATTCAATTTTTTCTGAACTTGACTATGAGGTATTGACTCTGTGGTTTGCTATACAGTGCATAATCGAATATGGTATGTATTACTATGCCGAAGTTAATACATATGGTTAGGATATTGTGCTACTTTAGGTACATGACATACGATATATTTTTTCTCGCTTATAATATTAGCGCGCTTAGACTGCACATAAAAGGAGGATGAAGGGAGCAAGAAATAAATAAATAGACCGAGGGTATACGGAGAAAGAAGAGTAAGGAAATTCATATTAACTTAAAAAGAAAAATTTTGATTCATCTTTCTAATCAATCTAGATTTGGTAGTTTATCTTTTCCTGAGATTCTAGTGCTAAGTTGTTATTCTCTATACTTTTAGTACGATTTTTTCACTTCTCAAACTCTTTCATCACGAAATTCATAGTGTCTTCATTTCCTTCAACGTGTAGGATGAGATTTTAGCGAAAGGATTTTCTCACAAATACAATTTGAGTATCTCTCAATTAATTTAATCTTTAATCCATTTCGAGTTTACCTTATAATGAAAAAAAAAAAAACTTCATCCACAGGTTGATAAATGATTAGATCTTATTGTTTATTGTTTGTGCTGTCTGCTCTAGTCCAAGGCCTAAATGCATACAACTGACTTTGTCAATGCATCTGCAGGATTAGATGCTTCTTTGATCCACACAATCTCAGTGATTTCTCTTCGCTCATATGCTTATCGCACAGCTGCTATATCAATCATCAGCCTTTTCTCTTTAGTAGTTCCGAGTTTTACTAAGCACTCATACAGGGAGAAGCTGTCGATGCATATTGTGAGAGGAATTTTAAATCCCATAAAGTGATCAATTGTATTTTTCAGTACACATGACACGTCAGAGCCTACAACCATTGCATACAGCTCAGAAACTAGTACGCTTCATGTGACCCTTTTACACTTGGTCGATGACCACTGGATAAGGTTGTAATTATTGCTGTCCGCAAGAATAATAACAAACCCTATTTGACTTGAAAGATCATCATTATTGGCATAGGAACTATCAGTAAATGCGATGATCCTTAATTGTGAAGGTAACAACTTGACAAACTTGAGTCCTTTCTCTTTGTTGGAGATCTGTCTTTGGATACATTTGTTTAATCTCTTTATATTCTTAGGCGAGAAATCGGTAGTCTGCGCTGCAAATGATAAGTCAAACGTGGCCATAGGTTGGCAAACAGAGGCAATGTATGCCCCCTAGCACGCTGCGCTATATATTCCTTTTTGGTTTTGGCGGGGGAAAGCGCTCCGCAATGTGGAACTTTGGTGACTTTAATTGAACCACTGACGAGAAGATTTAAGTCTTCCCCGTTGAAATTTAAGGGGTGTTGAATTGATAATTTTTCGACTTCTTTTGCCAGAAACGATGCTTTCTTCAATTCTTTCTCTTCTTGAGCTCTGAAATTCTCATTGCATCCGAAAAGCGTATCATCTGTTTGAATTCCCACAATGGCATGGTCGTTATAAAGTAGGCATGGATCACTTGTTGATAAGCACAATCGGAGATTCTTGGTATGATGATTGTGGTATGTTTTGAACCAATGGTTCCCAGCTTCTGGGATGCCATATAATGGAAGCAAGACCTTTAAAACCATATCATTGGGTAATTGAAGCTCTGGTGGAGGTCGCACGAAAAACTCTGATTAATTGGGTTCTAGATTGCGTATATGATTGGATTATATCTCTACAATATATTGAATGGTTTCGAATTAGCGCAATCGAGAAGAGTAGTCGTTGACTTGCACGTTCAATAGTCGGGTATTGTGTCAGGACAGTATGTTTATTTTCATCTTTATACGCCTGGACGACCAACCGAGATTTTTCAAACGTTTTTACAGTCCCAGCAAATTTAGTTGTGTCAACAAATCTTCTAGAAAAAAGTCGGGCAGATTTGGGAACTTCATCAATGCTAACAAATTCAAAAACCCCATTTTCTAGAAGTCCATTCAATTCCTTTTGACGCGAAGATTTAAAGTTTCCATCCGCTGAGTCATGGTTTTGAAGAAAAATTGACAGTTGGGCATTTTCACTGTGTAAGTTTGATTCTTGGCGATAACGCGCAGGAAGCCGTCGTGAGCGTTGTGGACGCTCCGATTGAATTTCATGATCAGAGTTTGTATTGTTCGTGCCTTTATTTCTAGGCTCAATATTCTTATCCGGTAACGTATCTTCAGGAATAGCAACAGCGTTACTCGAGTCATTCTCATTGTATTCCTTGACAAATGTTGAGCGAAATTTAGTTGGGCCAGATGGAAGCTGTATTTTGGCAGATTCATCATGTATTGCAATCAACTTGAATGGTCCTTCCCATTGATTCCTTTGCACACGCCAAACAAGAACATCTGATCCTAATGGAATGGCTGAAATATCTACGGATGGGCCATTGCGTGTGCCTAGTGCATCTTGAACCTACAGTCTTGCTTGAAGTTTTGATACTTCTATCATAGCTTTATTGATGGCTTCAGCTCTTTTGAAAATGTCTGCCGTAGGAGTATGGCCAGTCACTAAATGCGGAAATGCGCCAAACACTAGAAGTGTCGGAACAATTCCATCAGGACCTGCCGTGTCATTGATTGCTTTTACTGCCATTTGTAACAGGTGTGATTTGTTAGTGGATTTTGTTTCCTCTTTTATCACATTGTAGACTCGCTGAAGGGGTTTATGGTATCGATCAACAATTGACATGGATTGAGGCGCTTCAACTAGAATTTCGTTAGTTTTAATACCAATTGATCTGTTGTATTGCTGAAATTCAATAGCAGTGAAGTTTGTTTCTGAATCATGATTGATAATATCTGGGGGACCCAGATAGGTGTTAATCGAAAAAAACCTCAATGATTCCCAAACCGTTGCTGCACTTATGTTAGGGAGAAATCTGGCTGCTTGGAATGGGGTCGCTTCGTTGACCACGTGTAATAATGGAAAACCATCTATTTACATGACATCGGTGTAAATGGAATGGTTAAAGTTAATACCCTGGTCTCGTAGTGTGAACTTGAAACGTAAAGAAGCAGCTCCGTAGCGTTGGCAGTGCTGGCAATTGTCTACGATTTTTGTTAAAATTCTTTGGTGTGCAGGTTCGTCATGGCCATCTCTGTTCAGAAGATTGACAAGTCTTTGTGCGCCAGGGTGCCCAAACCGAGGTTGAAGAAGTCTCAACTCAGATTCCGTTAAATATGACGAGGCTGTCACAATTGGTCCCCAATATAGTAACGCATGTCCAAAGAGTCTTACTACTGGGATTTTGACCCCATTTTCAAGACAAATAAAATTTCTCACATTATCAAATAATGCTCGTTTTTCGTCAAGATCTTTTAAGCTAAGTAAGAAGGGCGTATTAGCTTGAACAACATGAAAATTGCATAGCCCAATTGGTGTAAAAATTAGAACTGAGCCCAGAGAAGTTACGGCTCCGATTCCAAATTTCACTCGAATATTATTTGACGTATCCAGGACGGAGGGTTTGAAAATGGAGTTAAATGCTTTATACTGGCCATATCCTGCTGTGTAATGTTCTGCAGCGCCCGTATCAATTAAAATACCGTAGAATTATGATGAACTATAACGATATTCAGTAATGTAAGTGTGGTATACTTCCTCAATGCTGAAAGCTGTAATAGTCTTTGTAAGAGCATGTTTGACTGACTTTTGGGACAGTTGGACTGCCGTTTTTGACGCGTTAGTTATGTCCATTTGATCACATGCTGTTAAAAATGTTTGCGATTCGTCATGCTCAAGCGAGAAATGATGGAAGGCGTCAAGGATTTCACTATCTGTATCATCTGGGTCTTTGCCCTCAAATTTAATTACAAATGCGTCTAATCTATCTTCAAATTCTGCGTGTGACAGGTAAGTGCGGGTTTTCTGGTTAAAATCTTGACGTTGGTAGTTAGTTTGGAAACGCCTTCGTGCTTGTTGACGTTCCTGCTCTGGATGGCGCGTGGACCAACACCCTTCCTTACGACAGACAAAACATTTTTGGATTTTGTTATTTACCGAGTTGTAAACGTTTCTTGAGTAACTTTGACTCGGATACCTTTTTTGCTATCCTTGGAAACGTCGATCTGTGTAAGATTGAGTTTGCACATCATTAATACCTGAAGAAAACTGCTGATGTTGAGTCTGCTGAATATAAACATCCTCTACTTTCTAAGTCGCGATACTTGCATGTAGTCGGTTTGATAGGTCTGCGACGTTATTGCTATCTGAGTAAGTAGAACAAGCTGCCTATATGGCCGAATGTCTTCTGCAAGCAGTAAGTAGTTTTACGTACAGGTAGGGCTCGTTTCAGAAAGAAGGATTACGTTCAAATTGAATTTGTCGGAGCTTGGCAATCAGCGTTATAATTGCTTTTTCGATATCTTTTACATCTTCTTGTTCATTGATCACAGATTGTAGAGATAATTCATTCCACTTGGCTAAAAGCATTTGCTGGTGCTCTTATCCTTCAAAAATACTTTTTATTTATGAATAGAAAGAATCAAAAGGAGGAATTTCTCCATTATTTCCCCTAGATATAGCTCTGTAGTGGTCCAGTGCACTATCTTTCAACATGATTCTAAATACCTTCTTTCTGTCTTCTTGTGCGATACCGATCATATCACAATTCTCATAAAATATCTGAAATTTATTTTCAAACAACTCTGTCGATAAACCTTCAAATTTTGCCTCGTCGATGTAAATTTTCATGAGATTGATAAAGGCATGACTATTATTTGTGGGATTCTCGGTTCGCACTTTTGTAGGGTCAGAGCGAAGTGTAGTAGGTGATCTT
>JAHYSP010005748.1:0-11799 GCA_019455505.1 Pleochaeta shiraiana
TAGACAACGTCTCCCCCTCACGGTCCGAGGGAATATTAATATACGCTGGGTTACGGGACACGCAATCATCCCAGGAAACGAATCTGCAGATATGGCAGCCAGAGAGGGTTCTGCAGCAGCCTATCCCATCGAACTCACTCACTCGTATGCAAGCCTAAAACGATGGTCAAAGTCAACTACAACTCACACCATTGCCAAATTATGGTCAACAGTCGCTCCAAAGTCATACCAAAACTTGGGAATCGATAAAGCACCAAAGATTCCTCAAGAATTATCACTCCCGCGACCAATACTTGGACAAATCTTAGCTTCTCTTACCGGACACGGTAACTTTGCGTCTTACCACCGCAGATTCAGACACCTTGATGCCAAGCTGCTATGCCGCTGTGGGGCTGAAAAGAGCCCTCTTCAATTCTTCTGCAGGATAGCTAAAAGAATTGCTCGACGACTTCCGGGCCCGCCAAGTACTACTATTCCGTTTCTGCTGGGCACCATAGAAGGTGCAAAACTTCTGATGGAATGGTGGAAGAAAAAGCGCTCTCAAAAAGACATCTGTCCCCGATTCGCGGCGGCTCGCTGAACCGAGAAAAAAAAAAGTGGAGGAAATGAGAAAAAATAGTAACCATGGTTAAAATTTGTTTGATAAAGTTTCAGCAATTTCCTTTTTTTCTTTTTATCTGACTCTGGCAGCTATGGAAATGCGCTGGAGGTTTGTGTAACACATTGTAAATTAATTCACCAGTACTAACACCCTGGCGGCTTATGTTCCTATTTTGGAACCAAAGGCTCGAGCTGCCGCACGAGTCTTCTAGCCGTTATATTAATAATTACAATAATAAATCTTCACGCTTCCTTATTGCAGGTTATAATCCCTGCACTTCCGCTGTCAAAACAACATTCATTGCCCTCCTATCGATATCTTACTTACGTGCTTTCATATTCACGGTATCATCACTTCTGCAGCAATTCTCGCACGTTTTAAGATGTCGTCCACATATGAACAAGAAGAAACTAAGTCTAACACAGATGCCAATATCCAAACCGATACTCTTGAAAATGGTATCATATTCAACAACATCATGTTCGCCACAATCGACGAACTTAAAGCCTCGATCAAAAAATCGAGCAGAAAAAGTGAAGTGTTCACCGTATCTGAACGTCTCTCAAACATTGAAAAAATGACACCAATCCCAATTCTCAAATCCTCCAACTAGCATCACTGGTATGAGTCTATACAGAATCTTATTGTAAGGGTTACAACCCTTTCTATGGACTCGGACTTGGTGCCCTCGCTTAGGATATCCTAGTAACTAAGTGGGGCTATCTAATATTTATAAAACTTTATTACTTACAAGGGCAACGGTTATCTTCCTGCCGATCATTAAGGGGTAGTTATCACTACCATACTTTACTTATAAAAAGTACTCGTGGACAGTTCCAGAATATTCTTCGATGTTGAAAGCTATTCAATCATATTTTTACTAGAATGACTCTGTAGCATTCGAGATGATTCGGGAGGATCAGTTGGAGAGATATTAAATGTTGCTTTCTCTTTGTACATAATCTCCACGCACTTCTTAGCATTTTAGAATTTACAATTAAATCTTTACTATTGAGTTATTCAAATAAAGCCTATTACTCTTATATAGTTAAGTGATACCTCAGCTGCATTTCTACTCAATCCGGCTAGAAATAAAGCCCTGATCATGGTGGGCCTCTAAATTAAGACAAACCGCACCTGATGTCCGAACAGCCCCCAGCAACCGACCAATGACAATTCTCGCAAAAATCGTAAATATATCTAAAATAAATTTATACAATCAAAATATGATTGTGGTATATCGATTTTGGAGCTTTCGGTCCTCAGAAAATATGCCAATACAGGCCTACATTAAGGATTTCGGCAAGCGTGTCCAGGATTTTTCAGAACATTCATTTGTTATACCTGGCATCGAATCCCAAATGAGGCACCATCTTCTCTATCACTTTAATCGAATACGACCGGATCTTGCCAGCCGATGTCGCGAACTTCCGTTTCAAGAAGTAATCTCTGAACGCATCCAATCGAATTCTCAGTCGACCTCCAAATCTACTCCGTCTGCTAAGACTAATATCTGTTGAAAATAAGTTAGTGCATTACTGCATCTTATATGTGTTGTGGTAGTAAAATGATTTAATTTTGGATGTGTAGAAAAGTTCGTTGCTCTAGCGCGACGAAAGCGCGACTAGGCAAACTAACCATAACCCAATCTACATCAAACAACCCCATGGTCGTAAACAGCCTGGAGATCTAATCTGCAAACTACACAAGGCCATATATGGATTGAAAACTGCACCTCGAAGATGGCAAATAAAACTTCGAAATGTATTTGATCGCATGGGCTTTCAGCCGCTAAAATTTGACACAAACATATTTCGTTATAAAGATACCATTATCTCCACCTATGTAGACGATTTAATGATCTTATCCCCCTCCAAAACAACAATTCAACAAACTTTATCTGCTCTAGGAAATGCAATTCAAGTTAATGATTTAGGCGACATGACTAAATTTCTAGGCATCAATATGGAACAAAAGTCCGATGGAATTCGGATCGACCAGCAAGATAAAATAGAAACTATATGTGAAGACATGGGCATGAGTAACTGCAAAGGCTCTAATACACCAATGGCAGATGATAACTTTATCGATTCTGATATAGATAACCAATGCTCAAAACAAGATACAACATTGTACCGCTCCGCAGTAGGAACTCTATTACATATTGCCAACATGACGCGACCAGATATACAATTTGCAGTTAATCATCCCTGTCGCTGCGTACGAAAATCTTCCCAAAATAAATTGCTTTCCCTTAAACATCTCATAAGTTATGTCTCTAGAACTAAAACAGCAGCTCTTTTCTTTCCGAGACACGACCTATCCGAGCTCACGGTGTCATCAGACAGTAGCTGGGGGAATATCACGTCCTCCAAAGGAACATCTGGAATCTTCTTCTTCGTCAACGGCTCTCCCATCGCATGGTGGTCAAAGAAGCAAACAGTAATCGCTCAAAGCACGTGTGAAGCAGAATATACTGCTCTAACCACTCTGGCTGTTGCAGCTCAATGGCTTTGCCCCCTTTATGAAGAAATTTTTCAAAATACCACCGAATCTTTATTAACTGAAATTGACAACACATCTTAAATTAAAACCGCTAACTCTGACAAAATAAACGCTAGAAACAAGCGCTTCCTCATGCGACAATCCACTGTTCGAGAATCAATCAAATCAGGACTCATCACTCTTAAATATACCCCTTCAGACCTTTGTAGAGCAGACTGGCTTACTTACAAAGGCACTAAAACGTTTAAAACATGTAGAATTCTACAAGCAAATTAGATTAGACCTGAAGCATTCACTTTCTGGGGGGGTGTAGTTGATGTTATACATCACGTACCATGAGTTACGTGATAACATGTATTTATATTAGTTAGCACCACAACAAATTTTCACGCTCCCCAGAGCATTTTTTCTTCTTTCGCTTAACTAAATTTGCAGTAAAGAACTAGATAGGTAAACGAAAGTCCAATGAAACTATCGGGTGGTTATCGGGAACAGGTGAGGGAGCAGTGGCCCTGGTAAAATTTTTCAATTGATATTGGAAAGATGTTGCAGGTATCAGTAAAGGAATAGAAAATAAGAGTTAATTTGAGACGGCCTAATTACTCCCAAAACTGTACATAGCTTAGACCCCGATACTCGCTGAAAGGCTTAACCTTGCAACGCGTCCTACGCCCCCGGGAGGCACCCAGGCGACTATCCAAGACAGCTTCGCTGCGGACGTTAAACGACTCATAAAAAAAAAGAAAAATCTTCACGCTTCCTTATTACAACAATGAATTATTTTTTTGTGATACAGATGATTTCTTGACTGAAAAATATCTAATTCTCCGATTTCATCCAGTTCGCTGACTAATCAAAGTCACGACTCCAGATAATGTGATTGGCTATTTTTGGATGCCCACGGCAGCTACTCACAATTGTGAATCAAAAATTGTAAAAGATTTTTTCTGAATAAAGAAAAATTTTGATGCGAAATAACTGTTGACTTAAGAGTTTGCGTGGTCACCAGAATTAACAACGTTAGAGAGCCGGGTAAACTTCGGGCCCTCATATAGGGCCAAACGACATTGAATAAGATTTGGTCAACTATTGATTCATTTAATTTACTAGGCATGCGTTGTGATCAATACCTTTTGTATTCTTTAACATTATGCTCTACTATTTACCCATTAAATTCAATATAACTATTTCTGCCTAGTTCCTCATCTTTGTTCACGATTTTGCGCGGACGTTTCGTCACTTCATGGTTAATTATTAGTTTCGAATTAATTTGAGAATTTCTAGTCTACTTTTGTCATTATCTTCACTAGNGATAGTAGAAAATGGTGGTTAAGATTCAGTCTGCAGAAGAATCTACTAACAGGCCACATCTATAACTTATACATAATCTCTTCCCTAAAATATTATTTTCCTTCTAATTTTTGGGCCATCTTAAAATAACTCCCGCCCCACATATCCTGTCAATTATTACTTAATCCATAACTTAGATAATACATATTTTTGGCACAGACTTGATTCTTGTTAGTTTCGCATTATTAGCGAATCAAATCAACGCCTATGATTAACAGCATAGGCTACAGGCTTGTCTGGCTTACCAGCCGTCACATTGCATGATTATTAAAGGGAATATCATCTTCTTACGGGCCATTCAAAAATAGGGTAGGAGAATAAAATTTGAGACCATCTTCTCGAGGTTCACTAGGGGAAAGGATAGGGAGTGATTTATGAGCCAGAAGTTGAGTAAATCGTGGCTGATATAGGCCGTGAGATATCTGTATTGGTGGAAGAGGTGATGAGGAAATAGGTGGAGGGGTAGAAAAACTCGAGTTCGAATTGTTAGGAGAGGATTAGAGCCCTGCTGATGGGGTTCTGAATGGAATCAAATTTGATTTGGGAGCTGTACTCAGTGATTTAGATTCATCAAATTAGGTGGCTCAGCTGAGGGGATTCCCAAAACATCGAGTTCTTTGTTTTGTAGTTACAAGATTTTTATTCTTATTTTTATTTTAACATCCTTATGGATTCATAGACTATCAAAGACAAGAGAGCATGACTACGTGGTTTAGATCAATTGGATACTCACACTCAAACAACATTTGTGAATATGACTACGAGAACTGAAGTTACCTCCTGTACTGTTCTTCCGTAAATATCCGTTATCCATCAAAGGGAAAACTGTCAAAAAACCTTTGGTTTTTCAAAGGTGCTTCCATCAACGTATACATTTCACTCCCAAAGAAGGTGGGGAGGGTCTGCTGGATTCGAATAAGTGTTAAAAATAAGTTTTAAAATGGTTGGTCATAACTTGAAATCATTCCCAATTTAGTAGGTATTATTGCCTTAACAGTATTGAATTAGGATATTCAAGTTGGGATCTACACTAATGAAGTTCTTTATGTAATTTCCTTTGGACCACTGCAAAACCTCCTCTCTCACAAGAAAGTATGAGAAAGCGACTTAAATTTGCTAGAGATCATCTTCACTAGGAAGTAAAAGATTAGAAGAGAGTACTATGGACTGATGAAAGTTGGATAACCGATGGTAAACATACTAGATGTAGGGTTACAAAAAAGGTCAGTATCATGTTCAATATTTCTTGAAGTTTTATGTACCTAGTCTAAATATATTTTAAAGTTAAATGAAGTCCACGACACATCAATTGTGTTAGCATCATGCGGAAGCGAATAAGATGGATGTTTTGGGGGTCCTTTTTTGGGTGTGAAAAAGACCCTTACTTACTTTGGGAGAAAAATTGGAGCTCAATAAATGCCGAGTGTTATAATGAGAGAATAGTACCTCTCATCCATGGCATGTTGACCGCTAGACCATATTTAATGGTTATGCAGGATAATGCTCCCCCCCCNTCTGGAAGTTAATGAAGGATTATATTCTAATAAGTTATCCAGATGTAAGGATAGGAAGGCAGAGGACAGAGGATGAGGTTCGAAGCTGTAAGAACAAGTTGTAACAGATCAGGTAAAAAAAGCATTGAGCATTCTAATACATGATAGTAATTAATAATCTAACTGTAAAGAACTAATCTGTTGAAAGTAGATGTATTTATACACATTACTAGGCCATCGAATATACCACGCCCAGAGGCTATCGAGATACTACTTGAAGTTTCCGTTGAATTCCTTATGGCCACTGAAGTACTAGAAAGTTCCATTTGGCCTTGTAGAATATTCTCCAACTAATTGTTCCTTATCATAAACTATCGTGGAATCGTAGAACTAAGTGGAATGTTCTGGTAGGTTTCAAAGTTATATTTAGGAAATAGCCGAGAGTCTTTGTGATGATCACTTTCAAAATAACTGGCTCTCTCATTTAACTTGACAATCTGATATGTGTTTCAAAAAAATTTCGTAACTCTAACCTTGCAGGTCAATTTTCGATATTCGATGTTCGTTATTGGATGATTTGATACTTTGAAAATCAAGATTTGTTCGAACAATTACTATTCGATAATCCGATTTGATACTCTTGTATTCGAAATTTGTTCCATAAATTGTATTTATTAATTTGATTCGACACTTCGGAATTTGAGATTTGATCCAGAAAATTATGTTTTAGTATTTAATTTTGGTAATTAAATATTTGGCCTATTGGATTTAAGCCAGTTACGGTGGATAATTTTCGAATCCATTGGTATTCGGGGTTGTCCGACAATGTAAAAAGGTAAACTAAAGATTGAGGAAAGTTGGTTATCTATTGGCCCATAATTTTAGCGCGTTTCGTACTTGGTAAACTTCGGTTCCTCTGAAACATAAAATCTAGAATCTTTAAAAAAAACTATTGGCGGACGAGACTCACTAAATATTTGTTTGTTAATGAAACTCGAAATGTCCGAGAAGTCTGAGAGACAATTGGCAGAGTTATTTTGATGAAGTTCGGTAACTTTTGATTAATACACTTGGTGCACGGAATATTATGGTTTGTTTTTGTAAGATTCATATGATGGAATTTGTATTTAAGAACGACTTCGTTCCAAGGAGTTGGATCTCCAGCTTAGCAATTTTTGTTAATATCTAATTATAAATTTAAATTCCTAACTTGAACCTCCTTGAGATAATCTATTTGTCAATTCCAAGTTCTCCGATCTCCTCGAGCTGAACCTCTACTTGCCTTCGGGCTTTGTACAATTTCGATTCATAACAGTCTTGTAGACAAGGGTATTAACGCAGCCTGCGCTTTTTTTTTTAAAAAAAAAAAAAAAATATTTAATGTGTATGCAGCCTCAAGGCTATGACACATTAGCAATGTTTATATACTTGGAATGATTCAACTTGACAGTAAGTACACTTATGCCTCAGTTTCCATTTGTAGATGCTACTACGAAGTATGTTCGCTTTTTCTTCGCCAACAATCTCCCCTCATCCGTGAACACCCATCCAAGGAAATTGCAAACCCTGGATTAACCAGACATACCTCCATCATCTTGTACACATCAACCGCGAGATTGTGGAAGGGTCTGTTGGATTCGCACCAACCATCTCCTGTCTCAAGTGGGGTAGGTGCCCAGGCTACCCAGACTCTACTTGGGAGAACGGCCCGGACGGTATACCACAGCACCATCCGACCCTCAGCCTGCGCTGTATAGCGTAGGCTACAGGCATCTATCGGCTAACTAGCCGTGACACAAGTATTATGTTTGGATTTGGAGCCTTCGTAATTTTAGGTTATTGAATTGTTTATCCGACGTTTAAACGAATCATGTAATATATTTCCTTAAGGAGTGTGTAAATAGAGAGGTAGAAGAACACTTTTTATAGTAATTAACGAATTGAATACAACGTTATAATTACTGCTGTGTAACTCTATCTAGTGTGCTGCATTAGAAGACCCTTTCCTTTGTGCTGCAGAGCTTAGGGACGTGATCTACGCCATCGAACATCTTCTAAGACAACCATCCATCTATCTACATTACATCGATCCAACCATGTACAAGAAAATATCTATTTTAAAACTAACTCATCTCACTAGGTGAACCGACAGAAGCATTATCGGGTTAGCCTGGGATAAGGCAGTGAATGAGGATGAGTTGGAAAATCTTGTCAATTCAATGCCTTGGAGAATAAAGGCCGTATTCGATGCTGGGGGCGGCCATATAAAATATTAGAGGTTACTAATCATTTATATTAGACAGTATATGTATATATTTTGACTCATATTATAGATAATATAGTTCATAATTTACATAAATTGAATGAATTAATTTCATAACTTCATTTTAGCGCAATTTTAATGGAAGAAGACGTTCTCAAGGTCCTGTAATTTTTGCCACATAATATATAGAGTTTTGACATGGATCTTTCGCCGAAAACACCATAATTGGTTAGTTGAGAATGTAGCTCCTAGATGTCAGCCTGTTGTGCATAGCGGGATCTTGCTATGCTTAGGAAGATTAGGGATTCTCGTCATATCATTGATGCAGCTCCGTAATTGCACCAAGCAGCCAATTTTATGCAGACCAATATTAATACATTAATTAAGGTCTCTCAAGTAATATTGGCGTTGACTAACAAATAATTAAGGATCAAATCATGTCAGTAAATAATTTATACAATAACACAGATAGATTAGACATGCAGTGGAAATGACTATGGAGCAAGATGGACATGTATATTGATAGCTGTGTTTGCCGTTACTGAAAATATCACTAAAAAACTGTCATGGGAGAGATTATAGTTGGGACTGACGAGGTCAAATCTGGTGAATTAGATTGTCTACAATGGAAGAACTCCAACTGGAAATGCATCTACAATTATTTATTTACACACGCATTTATGCAACGCGTCCAGTTTAGTATGCAATACCACGTGATAAATCAT
This sequence comes from Pleochaeta shiraiana, assembly GCA_019455505.1. NCBI lineage: Eukaryota > Fungi > Ascomycota > Leotiomycetes > Helotiales > Erysiphaceae > Pleochaeta > Pleochaeta shiraiana. The sequence continues at coordinate 8,938 of JAHYSP010005748.1, forward strand.
AAACTATGTTCCCTTAACATATGGCCCTGCCTTACTCCAATTTCAACATGGCTCTCAAAATTTTGAAGAAATATTTTCTACTGATAGTTTTGCTAATTTCTTTGCATTTTCGATCTCGGCTTTGGTAGATTTCAATTTATTGGGGAAGCGTCGCTCAAATTCCATGATGGAAGCTCTGGCATTCACAACGTTCTTGAGGGGCTCCCATGTCTAGTCTTCGGCATCAGGTCCTCTCCATAATATAAGGTATTGAAAAAAAATTTATTCTTGCCATGCTTTGAGTCGAGTATAGCTTCAATGGCGTTTAATTTCTCGCCGGATTCATCAAGCATAACTGGAGGAGGTGGAGGGTTAACCTGGCCTGGTAAGGGGTCTGTAGGTGCTGGTTTTAATAGGCTTGTATGAAATACATTATGTATATTTTTATATTCGTACGGAAGCTGTAATTGATAGGCATGAGAGTTAATTATTTTTGTGATCCTGAACGGACCAATGAATTTACAATCTAATTTCTCCATTGGCCGCGCAGTTGTAACGTTTCGAGCGTTGAGAAATACTTCGTCGCCAACACGGTAGGCTGGTGCTGGAGATCGATTTGCTGCTGACGAAACTTCCAGCTTTTCTCTTGCACAAATAAGGTTTGAGCGTAAAACTTCCAAAATGTCGGCCATCTTGGAGGCGAAACCGTTCCCTGCTGCAATTTGTTTACTAACACTTTTGGAGGATAAATTCTGAGCTGGCCTTGGAGGGCCGAAACTCATTCGTGGATGGAACCCTTTATTTGCGAAAAATGGTGTAACTTGTGTGGAGGAATTAACTGCAATATTGGCAGCAAACTCAGCCATCGGTAGTCAGTCATAGACATCTTTTTGAGAGTAGTCTATATACTGCCTTAGATACTGTTCCATGAATGAATTGGCACTTGCTGTTTGGCCGTCTGTCTCCGGATAGTAAGCTGTGGAAAGTGATATTTTAATCTGCAAGCAGTGGCAAACTGCTTTCCAAAATTCAGCTACAAAAAGTGGGCCTCTATCAGACACAATGGAATCACATAGGCCATGGAGTCGCCAGATATCACGAACAAAGAGCTTTGCTAATTCTGAAGCTGTCATCTTGGTATGACAAGGGGAGTAATGTCGCTCTTTAGTCAGGCGATCTACAACAACCATAATACAATTAAAGTTATTGAGCTCTATCAAGGGGCCAACAAAGTCTACTGATATATTGCGCCACCGCTGGGCTGGGAGTGGGAGTGGTTTGAGAGTCCCCTGATATTTAAGTCTGGAAACCTTGTTTCTAAGGCAGTTGTGGCAATTCTTAACGAACTGATTTGTTTGTTGGGAGAGGCGAGGCCACCAGTAATAATCAGAAATTGTTTGGTACCTGGCATTCTTTCCTGGATGGCCTTTTTCACAGCTATCATGAGCAGTTTTTATGAGTAAAAGTCTCAATTCGTTATCGGGGACGTAAAGCCTCTCGCGGAAGTAGAGACGGCCGTCAAGAAGTTCACATTCCGAAAGGCAGACTTCTTTTGAGTGTGGGATTCCGTTAGGTTTTGTTAACTCAGCAATTATTTTAGTCAACCATTTATCTGCTTGGTCTTTGTAACTCTGATCAAGTAGCCGGGCAATTTTCTGGTCAAGTGGTTCTTCTACACCTTTTTTGATAACGGCTGAAGAAATGTGGTAAATAATATCAGAATTTTTCTTTTTTGAGTGGTTTTTATCATTTAGTTCTTGAATAATTGAGTCAAAAATCTTGTGAGTAGGAAGGAGGGTTTGTTTTTGACTTTGAATACGGGGATCAGTATTATCGTTTGGCATATCCTGAGAGCGTCGGGTAAGGGAGTCAGCTTTTTCGTTGTCTTTTCCAGGCCTAGATTTAATGACGAAGTCAAATTGTGACAGAAATTCACTCCAACGAACTTGACGTTTAGAAAGTTCTTTTGTGGTCATAAAGTATTTAAGATTTTTTTGGTCTGTAAGTACGGTAATTGGATAATAGGAGCCTTGAAGTTCGGCCCTCCATCCTTCAAAGCATTTGATGATAGCCAGGAGCTCCTTATCATAGATTTCATAATTATACTCCGCTACTTCGAGTTTCTTTGACATGAAGGCAATCGGATGCAGCTCACCATAATCATCTTTTTGAGACAAAATTCCAGCAGAAACAAAAATCTCTTTTGAGGGGTCAAAATGACGCAAAACTGGAGCATGAATGAAAGATTGCTGAAGTGTTTCGAATGCCTTCTAGCAGGTATCGGTCCAAATGAACTTGACGTCTTTTCAGGTGAGGTATACAAGAGGCCTCACAATTTTTGAAAAAAAATTTATGAATCGACGGTAAAAGTTTGAGAAGCCTAAGAAGCCTTGAACATCTTTTAGGCAGGAGGGTGGCGTCCAATCGACAATACATTGTATTTTTTGGGGGTCCAGTTTTACACCTGTAGTAGAAATTATCATACCAAGATAAGTTACTGTCACGAAATAAGACGAAGTCCTTATTAATAGATAGATTGATCACAAAGCTACGAGAAGTCTAAGATGACTATTCTACTTATTGTACCTCGCTTATTAGTTTACGCTTACCAATTTAGTCAGCGAGGGTTAAACGTGACATAAGGCCCTTCCTCCAATTACAGAAACGACATAGAGAATATCTTGGTATATGCATACTATTGATCGAAAAAGAATAAGTATAGAGGTTTAGGAGAAGAAAGACAAGAATTTATAAATAAATAAAAAAATAAATAAACAAATAAATAAACAAATAAATAAACAAATAAATAAACAAATAAATAAACAAATAAATAAACAAATAAATAAACAAATAAATAAACAAATAAATAAACAAATAAATAAA
>JAHYSP010005778.1:5094-17271 GCA_019455505.1 Pleochaeta shiraiana
AAGTCGAGCGTGCATCAATTAATTAATTTAATAATATCCCATGAGAGCTCTCTGATCAAGTAATAAGCCCATGTAATATGATTGCTTAGCCCTGTATACACATGTACAATGCAATTTATATGTATAAATATATGCAGGCAGGTCCATTTTTACAAACAAACCGGGCACTAGAATGGTTATGTACAACTGCTCAAGAGTAGAAATAGTACTGGATTAGGCAGACACTAGACTCTATGCATTGCCATATCTACCCTTGTAACGACGTACTTGTATGTATACTGACCTCAGAGGATTGATATACATGTAATACTCAGCATAAACTCCAGGAGAATTGAGGTAATGAAAAAGTTTTGACGAGAGTTATAACGTAACCTCAATCATGCTTGGAATATGATCATATGGTACATAATTGTAAAGTATAAACCTAAATTTTTTAACGACTTCTGCTCTTTTCCAAGACAGCGCGTAAAATTCACGTTGAATTTAAGTAAGAGTAGGGTCGGATGGTGTAGTGGTATGCCATCCGGGCCGGTCTTCTAAGTAGAGTTTGGGTAGCTTTGACACCTACCCCTCTTGGGACGGAAGACCGCTCGTTCAAATCGAGCAGACCTTACCTTCTTAAGGATTGAAATGTATACATTAGTTATTCAGTAATCATTTTTGGATCCAATCCTAATAAGATACGCCATTAAAATATATTCATTTATGGAGTCACACTTTAATAACCAAAGATTTTTTTTGAGAAATTTTCCTTGGGTTAATATGCACGGAAGAGAAATAAAGGAAGTAACTTCATTTCTCGTAGTGGTATTCGAAAATGATGTCTGAGTGTGAGTTTAAAATCAATCTGAATCACGAAGTCATGATCTCTTGTCCTTGATAGTTTTTGACATCAAAAAGACGTTGAAAAAAAAGAAAAAAAAGGGTAGCAAGGCCGTTAGTTCATCATGCATTGACTAATACTAGTTTTTGATAAAGATACAAATATGATCTACCAATAGAATGTAATGTGTTGACTTTGCAGTCATGCCCGCAGTAGTCAGCGTAAATTCGATTACGATAAACTAACCGGAAAGTTTGATATACTCGGCGGGAAAAAATATTACGACATAATTTAGGTACTCACAACTTTCGCGGATAATAAAGTCTCTGTAATGTATATTCCATCAATGATTGGCTGCATCAGCATGAAAATGAAAATGAAAACGATTTATTTATTTATTAATTTTACGTCTACCAAGCACAAGCCTATACTTGTTCGCGCTATTGACACCTGGCGGTAAATGACGCTAGACCTTATTGATCTTGTGACTGAGGTACCCACTTCACGAACACAAGAGGATTGGCCCGAGAAACTACTAGCCTGGTGGCCGAATATAATCATCTGCCAGCCGAGAACTCACAAATACAGTGCAAGATGTTACAATAAAAAAATGTACCAGCTTCCTGGCGACTCTAAAACAGAGAAATACAAACACTGCAGCAACCATGGGGATGGGGGGGAGGGGGGCTTGGTTGGAGAATGCCTTGATAGGTTCTCGAGAACCTCTGAAACGGTAGGATACTATATAACATGTGTCTAGGAGTTTTCCGTTAGCCCCAAATGCAGTGGTTGTGCGCGTTAAAGCGGTTGAAACGTTCGCGGTACAAGGCAAAATCTCCATGACCTGAGCGGGTGTCGTTGGTATGGTCAAAAAAGGCCCTGGGCAGGGTTAATTCTTTAGGACAGCCTTTTGAGAACCCTATCACGAGATCCCGATATGACTGAGAGGAATTTTATTCTCGATTCTCTCTGACAGTAATGAGCAGTCTCTTCTTGACCCAGTTCTTTGCTACAGCCAGAGATAGTGCATTGGAGGTAAAATGTCATAGAAATACCTTATTTGGCGACCTGGTCTGCTAGGATATTTCCTTGAATGACTTAATGACCGGGGATTCAGTAGATTTCGATTTTTTATTGGTATAGTATGAGGGAGGCGTACCTAGCAACGCCAAGTGAAGTGGGAGCTTTATTGGAGAAGCTTATGAAGACTTTCTTTTGTCAGGGGCAGACCGGGGACGACAGTTGGCGACGGGCGACTTCAAGGCTGTGTAGAAGAATCCAGAGGTTGTCGGCGAACCGTGCCAAAGAGAGAAACAAGGCTGACTGCACTACTTTTAGGGCGGCGGGAATGGTATTAAAGTGAGGTTCAATGATATTGGTTTCAGAATTTTGGGATAGCAATCCCGTGTATAAAAAGAAGAGGAATTCCCACAAGAATATTTATACACATAGACACATATTATCACAATCTATCTTAAAACAATACTATACTCATTATTACCATGTTCCGATTGCCTTTCATCTGTCAAGTCCTCATAACAATTTTATCTATATTATTCATATTTTTCATATTATCCATAAACCGATTTTTTACATTTTTTTACAATCTATTACTTACATTTAAATAATATGCAGGCATTTTTTTCCTGGAGTGAATAATTTTAAAGCGATTCTTTAAAGAAGAAAACTGATCTTAATGCGACTTTCCGATTTGATAAGCACGAACATGTCTGGTTTTACGGCTGTGGTGCTGTTTCATCAATGTACTCTGCCGTTACAAAGGCGAAGCAAATTTATGGTTTTAATTTTGAGCACTTCAGGGAAATTTGGACTGTAGTATTAGATACTCAGTATCCAAGACTTGCCACAGTTGAATTTCTCATCAAATCTCCTCAATCGACTCTCAATGAAATATCTTATCGACTCGGTTTGATATTTCATGAAGTATCTGCTACACTTTTAAACCTCCAAATAATTATGTATCGACCATCCAAATACATCAGAACTATGCTTTTGGAGTTATTGTCTTCTATTGGATATTCATATTTGACGTATTTGTGTAGATATTGAAAGGAATACATGTTGAAATCTTGACGTGAGATTTCAAGTTTTGCTAGAGATAACGCATGAGATGCTTTATAATGAGAGGAAATTGAAATAAAGAAAATATTACAGGACCTAGGCTCTTGACTCATGATTAGATTTCTTACAATAATAACCCTAGATTTGAGTGAGAAAAAGATGGCTCAATGAGCTCTATAAAAAAGAGCACAAGTATAATATTTGACTTATTTGTAACATGTTATAAAGGCGCCTAGAAAAACTTAACAGTTTACCCTGTATCTCACTAAAGAACATGGGCGATTTCCTTGCACTCCAAGTCAACTATGATTCTTTGTAGTTGGTTGAATTATTTTGAAAACTGCTTCCTCATCCCAATCAGTAATGGAATTTTTCAAGATTTTATTTCAAATATGTCATCCACATCTTGTATGGTAAGAATATCGAGCCGCTGAAAAGTAAGTTTAAATATTAGGAGATATAACATCAAATAGCATGAATAAAAAGGGCTTCATAGATTCGGTAAAAGATGCTAGAGAATGGCACAATCACCATTTATAAATCAAGTTTGAGTCTTTCACTCCACTAAGAGATGAAAATTGTGACTACAATTTCATCGGGTCGACTTGAGTTGGATGAATGCAATTCTCCGGCCTAGGGACGTTCTAACGCAATCCCTGTCAGTCTCCTCCAATAAACCCACTTTTTTGGGGTGGGGGAAGGGGTGCTCAGACGAGTCAGAGGATTGGAAATAAACAAAACAAAAGCTCATCTCGGTTCACATTGTCAGTCAAACATAAACAAATCAGCCTTCAGCCTCAATTGCTTCCCCCAAAGCTCAGAGTTTTCACATAAATAAGGTTTAATGACCTACTATCAACCCAACCACTCCTATAACTTTTCATCACTCATGGGGATGCAATGAATGTTTCATAAAATATCTAGAAGTGAGTTAACTACAGCTAGGCATTACACTTGTTCTAGTCAACTCAGTTTGAGTCTGAGATTCTAAAGGCTTAAACCTGGGTCTAATTCCTCGGCGGGTAAGCTTATTATGTTTCATGAATGTTGAATTATGTCGAACTATAACTAAGCTGGAATTAAGAATGGCATGGAACAATAAACAACCCGAAATTGTAGTTGATACGGTTATCAAAAGAGCAGAAATGGGAAAGGTCTGTTATATCATTGCACAGGTCATCTCAACAGATTATTGCTAAGATTCTGTGATAGATCGGCCGGACTCTAAAGACACGACTTGCATTCGCCCAATTTAAGGTTGCGCGTGGCTGGGAAGATCTTTCAATCGATGCCATCGAGCCGAAAGTTCATGAGCTACAACGGAGTAAAACAAATTTTAGTGATGAGATCACTTCCGACTCTTCTTCGACCACTAGCTCTTCGGATAGTTCCAACAGAAACTCAAGGTGTCTCATGGACTCGCCCATCAAAGATTCTGCCATATTTTCTGATCAGATACAATGGACAAACGTTAGTGGAAGTAGTAGCGGCTTTTGTAAGCGTCGCTATCACTGTGACTTGGAGGATTCGGAATTCGGTTTTAGGTCTCGGAAGAAACACTGCTCCTCCCCCCCAATCTGTGCTAGTAATAAAATCAGATACAGGAATTGTCACATGTCCCTGTCCTCGCCAATTAAGGCCCAAAGACATCCCCATTTCACTACAACTACAGGGCCAAGTCTTTCATTTTACGGCAGCTCAAATCAGACAAGCCAACTGTTTAATCAATATAATTTTGAATCAGATGATGAAAGTAAACTACCTCTGCATCCTTCCTATTTTAATTCCTCTCCTCCTCACACGTCTCCTTCCCTCAGACATCGTTATAAACTTAATTGCAATGGTCTTAGAAATAATCGAGAGATGAGAGAAAAAGGAGAAGATCTTTTACTCTACCTAGCTACATCTCCATCACCGGTAGTTCAAAGACGTTCTTTTATTTCCCCTTCAACACCACCGCCTCGAAATCTGACACTACCGTCGTCAGTGATGTCTACACCTAAAAGTACTTGTGATGAATTCACTGGTTATGGTGGGCCTAAGACTCCTTCACAGGCTTTCGATTTCTCTGATTATGTAAATATAACTCCAAGTCCAGCTCAATCGTCTTGGCATAGAACACCACGAACTACTAAAACATCTGGAATTATGGACCGCCGGCGATTGAATCCTGATGTTTCTGCAAGCCCAAGCACACTGCAACATACATGATTCAGAACAAGCCTTTATGATGGTTAAGTATCGTGAAATCTGTGGGGCATTTTCGCAAGCGACTAAAAATTATTAAAACAAATGCGGAATATCAGTTGTTTATGATGTATAACTCAATAATAGTAATGATACTTTTTCTTTAAAACCGAAAAATTAGAAAGAGGAATCGAAAGTGGGTTTAAGAAGGGAGTTGGGGAGTCTGGTCTGGAGGGAAGGGGTTGATTGTAGAATTATTGTGTGGAATATAATGTACAACTGATAGCCCGGTCTACCAGATAAAATAAGGCGCCACCGCCATCCTTGTGTACTTGTTTGTATATTTGGTAATTGATACATGGAGAAGATCGTCGAAAATAGATGGTGTACTATTAATTTAAATAATTAAGAATGGTGGAGTGAACGGTGGAGTTTGAGTAATATATGTAAGTTTTAGGTCAGATCTTTTAGGGAATTGTTATTTACACTCCGTGTCCGATTCCAACTAAAACCACCCAGTCTACAAACTAAAAAATCAGAATCATCAGTTCTGTAACATATAAATCACGTAATTAAGGTTAGTCACACACAGCAACCTTAAGTTCTTAAAATATATAAATGTATGTATATGTTTTGGGGACAACATTCTGTCACTCACCCACTTGCTGCAATGCCTTAGAGAGGGTAATCAGAAATTATCATATTGATATAGCAATAAGAGATATTCTAAAAATAGAAAATATTAACATACACGATTGAATCTATACTCAAGTATTCCTAATGATTTCGGTATAAGTGCCATGCAGAGTAGAAATTTCAGAGACATTAAATAAACCGTGGTGCAGATGATATTCACACACCCTTTGTGAATTTCAGCTTGAGGCATGGGGTGGAAAGAACGTTCCCGATTTTGAATTAACGAGGGTGAGGGGAGGGGTAGTGGGGGTACGAAGAAAGGACGGGATATGAATTTGAATCTGGATCTGGAACTGAATTGAACGTGGTTTAATAACCACGTAAGTATCACATCGGTGAGGGGAGTAGACCCTTAATATCTCAACTCTCGAAATCTCGGCAAGTTCAATTACGACAAGGATTATGCGCAAGGATTATGCGCAAGGATTATTATTATTATTATTATTATTATTATTATTATTATTATTATTATTATTATTATTATTATTATTATTATTATTATTATTATTATTATTATTATTATTATTATTATTATNCTAAAAAAAAACTTCGATTTCTGCCATTTGGGAGAGAGAAAGATACAACAATGCATAGTAAAAAATAATAACCGACCTCGTCTGTACCTTCAATATGTCCATCTCTCACACTACTCACACTAATGCCGCACCATATCCCTTAATACCGCACCATTCAAGTCAGAATAAATCATCGAACACGGGCAGGGGGGAGGAGTCCCTTGTAATATCTTAAAAAAGAAATATGTATATGAAGAGAAGTTCTGGTAAAGTCAGATCTTTCTTGTTCCTATGGGTTTGATTACTTTTGCTTCTGGGTTTGATTAGCTGATAGGTCTTCTTACAGAGTCCTTGTTCTTACGGTACAATTCAACTCAAAATCGACATATTGTTCCCACTGTTTCCCTTGACCCACTGTAACTAATCCCTGGAATTTTCTCTACTCTGACTTTGTCTTTTTTATTTATACGACCGACTAAGTTGTCTTAAATTATTACTCCAACTACCTAACTATCTATCCTCTCAGCTGTTGATTTAAAGCCCTTCATCTTCTTCCACAATATCTTCTTTGCCAACATTTTCCTAACTTTCACAATATACTACAGTCTACAACAGTTCCTATCACCCATCCACATATTCATTCGTCTATTCATATATATATACATACATAAAATACATACATTCACTAATACACTCATTTTTATCCATTTATTTATTTATTTTGAACTCCACTTCCTTCCATCCCACTAGAACTCAAATAATCATTGCTAAACTCCTTTTAAAAAATAATATCATGCAGTTTCCTGCGGTGATTTTCGCCGGAATATGGGCTATTGTGTCTTACGTTTTATATAAGATTATATCAAACGTCATAAGAGCTCGTCAGATTGCTAAACGGTCTCGAGAACTTAATTGCGAAGATCCCACAACTTGGAAAACAAAATTACCACTTGGTGTCGATTTTTTTCTCGATGCTCTTAAAGCTGACAAGAGACATGAATTTCCAAGTTTTGCATTTGAGCGCATAACCGATCTTGGCTCCATCACATTCAGTGTCTACCTATTTGGAATCAGAATGTATTTTACCGCCGACGAAGAAAATATCAAGGCTATGCTAGGAGTTCAGTTTAAAGACTTTGATCTTGGTCCCCATCGGAGAGGCAATTTCTGGCCCTTATTAGGAAATGGCATTTTTACACAGGATGGTCACAGCTGGGAACACTCTAGAGCTATGTTAAGACCGCAATTCGCCCGAGACCAGATAAGCGATTTGGAACTAGAAGAATGTCATGTTCAGAATATGATGCGAGCTGTAGATGCCTATTTGCCCAGAGATGGCTCAGGATGGATTAAGGAAATAGATCTCCACCCCCTCTTTTTTCGACTAACCCTTGACTCTGCAACGGAATTTCTATTTGGAAAGTCTATAGATTCTCAGGTTTCAACGATAAATCAAGCAAACTATAATAATAATATTAATATTAATTACAATCATATCAGTAAAAATGAAAATATAAAGAAAAATAAGAATCACATACAGGCTGAGGCTTTTGCGAAAGCGTTCGATGAGGCTCAGAAGGTTCTAAGTACAAGGCATCGCTTAGGGGAATTGTACTGGATTTATTCACCAAGGAAATTCAAGAAAGATTGTAAGATATGTCACGATTTTATAGATCATTTCGTACGTCTTGCACTTGCCAAGGAGCCTCGAGAAAAGAATTTTGATGCTGGTGAAAAATACGTTTTTCTCGACGCCTTGGTTGCAGAGACTCGTGATCCCATCGAACTAAGGTCACAACTTTTGAACGTACTCCTTGCGGGACGTGATACAACAGCTTCCTTGCTCACTTGGCTCTTCTATTCTTTAGCAAAAGATCCACCGAGGTATAAAAAACTTCGAGATGTCATATTGGCTGAATTTGGGACCTATGAAAATCCGACGAACATCACTTTCTCCAGAATAAAATCTTGCCAATATCTTCAATACTGTAACAGTGAAGCTCTGCGTCTCTATCCAGTCGTACCTCTCAACGGAAGATATTCAAATAAAGATACTACCTTACCAAGGGGTGGCGGAAAGGATGGAAAATCTAAGATTTTTATTCCCAAAGGTACGATTGTCGATTATTCCGTATATGTTATGCATCACAGGAAAGAAATTTGGGGTGAAGATGCTGAGGAATTCATCCCTGAGAGGTGGCAAGGCAAAAAAGTAGGGTGGGAGTATCTACCTGTAAGTATTTCATTTCATTTTATTGATCTATGATATTTCCCATGGGACACAATAAAAAGCTGCACTCATCGGTTCCAGGCACCTTTTATTTTATTTTCTCTTATTTAAATAATGGAAAAATGCTGTTTTAGCTCTGAATATTTTCTTAATTATCTCTTTACTATGGTTATTATCAATTCTAAAATACTTACCATTTGAGTATACCAAAGACGAAAGATTCTTGGCTAACCTTTCAATAGTTCAATGGAGGTCCTCGGATATGCATCGGTCAACAATTTGCTTTGACAGAAGCCAGCTATGTAACAATTAGGTTACTTCAAAGATTTGATTCCATGAGCCTGGTCTACAATCATCCAATCACAAAACATGATTTAACATTGACTAATAGTTGTGGGAATGGTGTAAAAGTTAGACTTCATTGTGACAGTTGATGGGAGGTTTTTGCGAGTATTGTGCTGCGGTGTAATGTTAGGAAGATAGAAAATGGTGTAATATATTTATGACATGGCAAATACATTAGATATCTCAGTGGCATTTTATGATTTAGAGTATGAAACAGGTTATTAAAGTAGCAATTCAAAGCTAATAGTTCAAACATTATATCCGTCATGATTCATTCTTAATTAAATTTGAGTGACTGGGCGTATAATTTATGAACTTGAAATGATGTCAGTTTTAGTCACAAAAGAGAATCATGATAGAAGATTAAATGAATGTTATAATACATATCATATGATGAGATCACATGATAGAAAGTGAGTAAGATTTAAAGTTTCATTACATAATAAAAAAATTACTAACCCCGGTCCTTGGGTGCATTTTGCGGAACAACTGACCCCAGTATGACCGGAGTTAGATTAGTCCGACGATTGAATCAAACATTGTCCATACTCAGTACTCCCTCACTGAGAGATTAAAAATCAAAAAAAGTTGCTCTGGGTCCTAACATATTTTTGTTTTCAATATCCCAGTTTGAGAGTACACCCACCGACAAATTCTCAATATTGGTTAAAATTTAAAAAATGATCTTTCTCGTAATCTTTTTTTTTTATTCACAAGTCTATCTCTTCCATATTACGTTATGTACCCGAGCAATTCTATGAAATAAATTAATGTCCATCACATGGATGATGATTCCGATTGTGAGACGTGAAATGTCTAATTTTTGAGATATTTATCCGGTAGAGACTTGTACTGATGACGAGCAAGTTATCACATGAGAAATTCTTTGTTGCCTTTTTAATTTCCATTCCCTAATTGCAGACCAAAATACAAAATATTATCTATGGATCTTCAAAAATAATTCACCCATGAGTGTGCATAGTGTGGGATTAAGCATGACTTTTTTGAACCGCTAGGATCAAACTCATATTGACTTAGTAATTCCAGTCTTGATATCTCGATCTATTCCGTTAAATGGTGATTATTGAATTTGGGCCATTAATTAGCGAAAAGACTTGGAGCATTAGTGACATAAATGCTGCAATCAGAGGATTTGATTGACAATAATTCCTAAATATCATAAAGATGCCACTACTAGGACATATCTGTATTAAAATTTACTGTTGAGCTGGTTCCTATTGTGAAAGCATACAATATGTTGCTATCAAGGCATCGAAGACATGATATGAATATATTCAGTCGCTATTAAGCTTCAAAGACTATGTGAGTTTTGGGTTTTAACATCTACTTGTATTGCATGATAGACAACGTGCTCTTGCCTTAGGATCAATTAATGCCGATGACGACAGCAAGTCAAGTTAAGAATTCAATCAATCAACAAATACTGTAGAAAGAAATGTAAATATATCTTTTCTACTCTATAAAACTACAAGATCATACTTTAGGGTCACTTTGTTTGTCAGGTTAAATCCTTTGTCATGAAACTCCTTTAATCTTACATTGTCTATCATTCTCAATGAGTTGGCAATAAAAATCCTAGAAGTTCTGGCAGAGACATTTCCTAATTATGGGCTAGTCCCGTAACAGCTCTCTACTATTCTTTTCTCGAATAATGGTAACTGTGGCCAAATATGCGAGGTCAAACCAGGGCCTTTAATTTGGTGAACCGTGTATCGCATAGTTGACAGCGGTTACAATTGTTCGAGAAAACTTTAGTAGTAACGCTCCGAACCTTTCAGCCGAATCGGATACAATATCTATGTTAGATTCTGGCAATAGTGTACGGTCTGAGAAATTTTAAAAAGGACAGCTTGATGACTGGAAGATGAATCACTACGACCACAACTACCCGGAATTTTCAGTATGACTTTTGTGAATGGAGTTGAGCAGCAAATAAATTGCCGTACCTAACCGCTAATATGGACTCCATATAATCTCCCTAGAACTATATAATATAAGTATAATATTTTGATTAGTTTAATTTGTTAATTTTATTGTAATGTATTTTAATGTTGAATTTTAACGTCTTTTGCCAGTCTACATTTTAATCTGGATAACTCCCGACATATATTGAACACTAAAATATTAGGCAGACAGAGTATCTTAAAATTACTAGAGATTTGTAAACGTACCGAGTAATGGGACAAGATGGACTGATCTTTCAAGTTAACTGTAAGTAATATGATATTGATTCTTCCAATATTTCTAGAAAATGGTAAATCTACGATGTCTGAGCGCAGCAAATGTAAATTTCCGCTTTCTCCACTTTAAAACATGCCTTATACGCTAAAGTAGAATTAAGCCCCATCAAGTTTACAGAGTATCAGGCCATAAAATTCTACCCTGTTATATAGGTCTTTCGAGGTATATCCCAGCTACTTTAGGGGCAAATCCCAGTGCTTTACATAATATTCTCGGTTAATTTGCTTCGTCAGCTGCACAATTTCGAAACTTGTACCTCGTTCCATCTGTCTCCTCATTTCCCATTCTCAACATCATCATCATCATCATCATCTCCATAAGCGTCTTCAAGCTAAAATTTCTTGAAATGTCGCAAGTAAATTCGTCCACAAGAAATACCCGCGTACGGGCACCTAATTTATCGCGGGATAAAAAATTCGAAGTAAGTCTGAGAATTCGCATGTTGGTGTAAACTAATTTTTGATAGATTCTTACACTCTAACGATATGGTCTTAGTCGAAAAGAAATCATCGAAATGACGGGAGCTACTAGGAGTAAGGTTAAGTATACGATTCAAGAAGGCCGGGCATCATCTTTAAGATCCTCTGGATGACCTAGAGTTCATTCGGATGCGCAAGTAGATGAGTTCGAAGCATTTGTCAGGAGTTCCTCAGAAACTCGACAAATGTCACATCTTGAACTTTCCATGAACTTCGCCCACAGGAATGTGGGAGAAATTGCCATCGGAAAAGCACTCCGCCGAAGAGGTTACAGTAGATGCATAGCCTGACAAAAGCCTCCACTCAGTGATGCGCAAAAGAGTCCGCGATTAGAATGGGCCCACTTGCATCTAAACTGGACTCTAGAAGATTGGTTTAGGGTCCTCAGGAGTGATGAAACCTACATTAGTGATGCCCGGCCTTCTTCCCCATATATCACAAGAAAGGTAAGTCTTCTAATACTAATTTTCAGATGGACACTAACTTCAAGAACAGGCAAACGAAGAATACTCGACTGACTGTCTTGTCAGTCGATACAAGAAAAACAATTACTGGATG
>JAHYSP010005795.1:12990-26105 GCA_019455505.1 Pleochaeta shiraiana
TTATGTTCTAACTTGGAAAAGAGTAGCAGTAAACTATGATTACTTCAATTTGATAGAATACAAGTGTTTAGTAACTTTTTCGTATTTTCCGGTGAAACGATCAACTTCGCGTATACACGCGTAAAAAAATACAAATATATATACATATGTTTATTTAAATAGGGTACCACATTTAAGATGAAATCTCCAAAATTTTTGTTCAATATAATTTAATCTACTTTTATGATTGATAGAAAGTGTCAATTGACAAAATTTCTGGACGCAATAATTGCCTGTTCATTTCTGAATTGACAATACCGAGCGACCAATTTTTATTATGGCATTTGGTAAAAATATAAATTACACTAGAAAAACTGTTTTTAATATCTCCTGCTCTAATTAGAATTTAAAATAGATAAACTAGAGACATTAAAGAAATTCGTGTTTCATAGCGAGATCAACAGTAGAAAATTCCAAATATTTTATGTGATGCAGGTACGCTTGATTGTACATTAGTAAATAAATCTACTAATTAGCATAATGAAATAGTTCTAAAGATAAATAAATTGAAAAAAATTTGGTTGAATTGTTTTGTTAAAAATAAAATTTCTTTTAATTTCTAAATTGCAGAGCACAAGATGAATCGGGTTGTGTCAGGTCACCTGTCTTCAGTTATCCCAACTGAATGATCAAAACTTTGACTGACTATAAACAAGTGGTTGACTTTATTTTAGTTTAATTAGATAACTTTCATTATACAGCGTTACAATAGCGATGTATCATTACTGTACAATAGTGAGCGAAAGTGATAAACCAAATCACAAATTCAGATACTTTTGATGATAACTTCACAACATGACCTTAAAAATAGAAAACTCCAATTGACTATGAATTATTACTTATATCTCTACCATAAAAACATATTTTTGTGTGAAAAATATGAGTATTTTACATTTCGTATGAATCTTGGCATCACCAACTCTATTTTTTTATCTTTGCGCGTATGTTTCGAAGACTTGGTCCTGTAAATCACAGCCCAGAAAATCTTCCCATTCTCATAAAGCTTCTATTTTTTTGTGAATATCTATTTTTATGGGTCTAGAGATTGCTGTGAATTGTCAAATCTATCAAATTCTCCTTTATTTTCATATAGACGGTAAAGCATAGACATAGTGATGAGATGTTGACTGAATCGCATCTGAATGAATCTAAGTTGGATAGGACCGAAAAAAATGGGTATAATCTTGGACTGATGGCTCATAATACCTGGAATCTTTTGGAAACAAGAAGAATTGTTGAGCCTGAAGTTGCTTTTAAATGGAAAAGTTCGACCTCCAGAAACCAAAAACCACCTTTACCTTCAACAGATCTCCAATTTTTTTTAAAAATTTAATCAACTGTGATATAGAATTACAGATCAATTTATCACACATAATATTTTACAATCTGATACCAGAATGACGAAGTTATCACCAGATCAAGTTACTTCCATTACCACATTATTTAATGATGGCAAATCAACGAGAGAAGTTGCCAGAATATTGGGATGTAGTAGAAATACAGTCGCTAATTATCGCAAAGTTATGGTCACTGAAGCACTATAGTGAAAGTTGGGCCGAACGCCGGAGCTTACGTCAAGTGACAAGCGAGTCATTGCACGCTCGATGGTAAATGGCAGCGTGAAATTAATCACTGAAATGGCAAGGTTGATTAATAAGGAAAGATAAGACAAAATTTGACAAACAACTATTTGGCGTGCTCTGAAAAAACAAGTTTTGAAAGCGTTTAAAAAGAAGAAGAAAGCATTTTTATCAAAATCTCACCGAAGAGCCCGTTTGAAATGGGCGTTGGATCACCAAAACTGGACCATTGAAAATTGAAAATGGTTTGAATTTTTAGAAGAGACCAAGTTGAGCTGGGTAAACAGTGATTGAATGAAATTTTTCTGGAGTAAATGTTTCAATGACTTTGATCCGGCTGTGGTTGAGGAGACACTAAAATCTGGGGGAAGGCAGTATAATGATTTGGGGATATATGTTCTGGCTTTGTGTCAGGGAAATAAATCGAATTCTTGGCAAGATGATTTCTGAGCAAACATTGCTGGTGGATCAGGAAAAGGTAATTAGCTCTTTTCCTCCAGCTGAATTGAATTTTTAAAATTTTTGGTTTAATATGCTTTCTTGTGGTAGGTAGCGCGAATAATATTGTTATTAAAACAAATGGCTAGTACATGGGGGTTGTTTCCAGACTAAGGATTGGCAATTCCTTTATAGAGTGTCTAAAAGGAAATAAATAATCGCAATAGTCTTGATCATTCGACGGGAAGTATAACGACTCTTCCATTGAATCTGGCTACCAATGTGGCTCTTCTTTATTCGGGAGAAAATACCTCGAAAAGTGTCTAACATGTGCCCTTGAGCCCACAAAAGTTTGCTAGAAAAATAAATATCCAATAATCTACGCAGGGCCATCGTTCAATGGAGGAGTTCGGATATGGCCATTACTTCGAAATAATAAGATTTACTCAAAAGCTTTTTAAACTCTCAATCAGAATTAAACAAAGCAGATGCACTGACTCTTCATCACAAGGTCCTACATGGAAATATTTCATAGTCATAAATTAAAAATTTGAAATTCGTACTGTTTCTATCAAAAAGAAAACTGAAATGGAGCTTTGCCATGAAAGAACAAGGATATCAGAGACATTTAGTCCAGAAGTTTATAATTTTGAATGCAAGCCCTAAGTACTCACTTTAAAAACTACGGAAACTTTCACAATAAGCTGGCTTGAAAAAACAGCTGCATATGGTTGTAAAAGAATGAATAACTCAAACAGATTATATCTTGCCCCATATGAAGGGCCTCAATTTGATGTTCCCGGGACCTAGTATACTTACCCCTTATTTGTCGACAAAATTTATTATAAAAGTATTTCACCACTGCCCGAGCAACTAAAATTGAATTAACTTTTCGTTTATGACGATTTTTTTGCCAACATAGACAGTAGGTCCAGGCAATTACCGAGTTGTTATTGACTTCGAATGTATAGTAGCTGGGGTAATTGAGTTTCTGGATGGTAAACTGTTCAAATGTACTTGAAAGATGGATGGATCAACACCTGGTGGAGTCTCAGAAGATAATATAGGCGAAATTTTAAAAAAGGCACCAAAGAAGCCCCGCTCAAAAGTACCTAGGAGATTTATCACGAATAACGGTCAAAAAAGCTAATTTCTCAATGAGTGTACCCTTAAAAACTTTCTTTGGGAGTAAGCACAGTGTGTTAAATATATTCAAAATAACTTTTTTTTTTAAATAAGAAATGATCTTGGACTTTTATCTCAGGATCTTCGCTAAAATGTTTGACGCTCATGCTTCAAATTACAAGCTAGTTTATCCTTATTTACAAATGAAATTTTTAAAAAAGCATTTTTTCTTGAAAAAATGATTAAAAAGTCTAAAAATTAGACTGAGGTCGTAGAACTCGAGAGTATTAATAGTACATAATACCAGAATCTTCTAACTATAAGCTTGATAGTGTAAAGATTAACTATCATATCAATAACAATAAGTATATAGTGATGTGTGTTGTCTCTAGCAGGATACCAAGTCAGAGCGTCATTTTGGAATGAATTTTCGAAAAAGTTTCAGAAATAAGCTCAAATATTAAACTAGTCTGAAGATAAAGAAAAAACTTATCGTCATTTGGACTGATTGCTTACTTCTTTATCATTTGATAAGTGACTCTCAGATATATGATATACCTATTCCTGTTGTGACGCAAGATGAGCAGCTGATTATAAGGATAAAATATTTTATTATTGATATAATTGTGCACCGATTCAATACGGTCATCAAGTTATTGAAAAACCTACTGCTTCATCTTATCATTGTGTTGTTGCGCTGAGCTCTCTCCGTAAAAGTGAAGATTGTCAGGGTTACTGGGACCTGTCCTGTAACAGGTGAGAACAAAACTTTCTTTCTTGTATATCTATTCTTTGTTTCCGATATCTTTCTAAAAATTCTTTTTCTACTTCGCTTCTCTACTTAAGTATATGTTTTTTTTCTAAATTATCTTTTACATTCCCCTTTCTAGCATATAAAGTAAATAACAAGAACAGATCAACTTTGTCTCCGACAAATTATCCAAAGAAGTAACACAATACTCATCTAATTAACGTTCCTTCTCACCCTAGAGCTTGACAAAGAAAATTTTTCCGTCAAGTGCCAGACCGAATGTATTTGTCCTCACTGATTAATACTATGTCTGTCCCAAAAATCAAATACCTCAAAAAGTCAATAATGCATGAGCGTCAAACAGGGTATAATGCTGGCCGAGATTTCATTTCTCTTTGAATCTCATTTTTGGCAAAATATTCGGACAGGAAAGAAAAAATTGTTGATGTGCCCCAGAGAATATAACCATGGGCCCTGTATTATGGTAAATAAATGATTCCGCTAATTTCATCAATCCCCTGCTCGTCTCAATGCCTCCCATTTTTTCGATCCATGTCGACGCGGATAAATTTTGAGATTTATGAAGTATTATGGACAGAAATAGCATATGGTGCTTTCGGCTGCTACGTAGTGAACGACTTCGCATAGACAAATTAAAAATAGGTACAGTCACATGAATATGTACAAGGCGGCGGGGTAAAATTATAACAACTCACAGGTGGTACAGATAAACGATGAGTTGATAAGTTTTACCCTTTCGGTACTGTACAATGTTTACAGGATATTTGATGTATCTACATGTACACTGTATTGAGGATAAGAAGTACTCCCGGCTTGGTGCTATAGCAGAGCTTAATTCAGGGCTTAGTCCTGTCAATCTTGAACCTCACGCATGTACTGAAACATTAACCACACACAAAGTCATCAATCAGCAATCTAAATCCTCCTCACAGTCGAATTCTTTACTGCACTCCAACTTCTAATTTCATCAGCAAATATTTCACTTTGGATTCAACACTCCACAGCAATCACAAATTTCGTACATGAACTTTCGTTATTAATCAAATAAAAAAATTCTATAGCTTGAGTTATGACACAGAAGAATTGGTTTCTCTTTTTCAAGTAACAACTATCGTAATATGAGTCCTTCATCTTTAATTCGTCTTCCAATGACAAGATATCAATGCCTCCAGGTAAGCTATTACGTGAAATATTTAATTCACTTTTTTTGAGAGTCAAACCGGCGAGATTACTCAAAAACTGTGGAAAAATCCAAAAAGAAATCTCTCAAGAAGTTAAATAATCTCCTGCGCAGGTGTTAAACGCTCTTAAGCGTCCTAATGTCTCTTCCAAAATGAGGAAGGACCGATCCAGAGCTCTATCCGACTCGCAAATTGATGAATTGATCGATTATATTTCTTTAAATCAAAAGAAATAAAATTATGACTTTATTGGAGCTTGCAGTCGGTCCTTTCAAGAACTGGGGCGTTAGTGAGGATCTAATTCGAAAAGTCCTGAAACAAAAAGAATACTCTCGTCATATGACCATCAAAAAGCCCCGTTTTTCTGAAAGCGTAAGTATTAAACGCAAGAAATGGGTGGAGGCCGATTGTTAATGGACCTTAGAGGATTGAGAACAAAACCTCAGGACTGGTGAAACGTGAGCTACTGATGGGCGCTTTACGTCAGTCTTTGTCACAAGAAATTTCAGTATCTAATCGCTCAGAAAGATGCTGTTTTGCTTAGAATGAAATTTAAGACTTCAGAAGAATTAAATAGGACATGCATTGTGGGTAATTTTAGGAAGATAACCGGATGGATGTTCTGGTGGAGTATCGTTGAGTCTGAAAAAGACCCATATCTCTCCTGGGACAAAAGTGATTTGGGAACGATAAAATCAGAACAATATTGCGAAAGGATTGTCTCATTAATTGATGAGATAATTCAGATGAGGACATGATTATCGGTGATGCAGGACAATGCTCCTTCACACTCGGCCATTGATATGATGCTTGAGTTTTAACGAAGATATATCACACCGATTCCATGGCCTGCTTGCTCTCCAGACTTGATTCCAATGAAAAATTAGAAACAGCAGAACTATCCAGATTTAGGTAGTGGGAAATAGCTATCAGAGGATGAGCTTTGAGTAATTGTGAAAGAATTATGGGACTCTGTATCTTTCGAGCAGCTAACTGGTCTCATTAAGACTATACCAGCTAGATGTCGGGCCGTAGTAGACGAAGACGGGGGACCTACAAAGTATCGACCATTTCGAATTACAATTTTAATAGATGATAAACATAGCTGAATAAAATACATGTTAAAAAATCAAAGTTTAGTAAAAAAAATGACTTAATTAGCTTTAGTGGCTATATTAGTATCAAAACTGACAGGAGATACATTCTCGTCCGCTCAAAAACGGCCACACAAATTTGCAAGTCTTTTGTGTAGATTACATCCAGATTTACCTTGAGTGAAATACTGAACAAAATTCTACCATTTATATTAATTTATTTCCTCGCTTAGCCCCTGCCTATCCCTGCCTTTAAATACAGGGGCAACTTCTTACCCTAAAGACAATGTATAATAGAATCTTCTTTACACTTTACCTTGATAAAAATAAAAGGAAAGCATATGCATATTGTTGAAGTTTCATACAAATTTTTACTTTTTACTCGCAGAATATGACGTTTTAGGGTAAGGCGCAAATTTTTTCACATACAAGCCCCCTGTTGTTCTCATGCTTATTAAATCTTAGATGCTGATGGGAATGTATATGTACATCGTTCGTTTTTATTTCATAATATTTAATGTCTGAGCAGTAGGATTATACAGAGAAAAAACAGGGCAACATGAGATACAAGACCACTTGACTTACAAGTTACTCAGGGATATTAGATATACCTTATTTCTATATTTAACTTATAGTCTCTATATCTGAGCAGGGACATCATATCTATCCCTCCTCTAAATTTTCACCATCATCCCTCAACCTTTACAAAAGTATGGGGTTTGAAAAGTTTATTTCACTTTTCAATAAACTTTTCAAACACGTGTTTTCGGTAGACATTAATTATTCAAAAGTGGATCCTTGCCCAGCTAGTGTCTTTATTCCTGTTGAACCCCAAGTATGAACTGTTTAACCTTGAATCTTTTTAGCCGCCGCCCATGCAAGGTTTTCCGTAATCCATTCCGATCCAAAATGATTCAGGGCTTTACAGTTCACGCACATACATTGGTACAGGGCCTAAATTTACAACCTGTAATTTACTTCTTCCTGGAGATATCCCAGCCTCTGACAGTATGTTTTCTAAGTCTATTGCACAATATTCTCGGTTAACTTGGTTTGTCCACTTTCACATGTACAAGAAATACTCCACTTTTCATCTTCCCCCTTTTTTTTCCATTTTCAACATACCATCTACTTCCTCATCTTCAAATCCACGAGCATCTTTAAACTAAAGCCTCTTGAAATGTCACTAGTGAATTCTTCCTCCAGATCTAGCCGCCGATGGTCTCCTAATTTATCGCGGGATTAAAAACTCGAAGTAAGTCTGACAGTTCGCATGTTGTTGTAAACTGATTTTTAATAGATTCTTGTACTCCACCGATATGGTGCTAAATGAAATAATATCGCCAAAAGTATGAGTGTGACTATTCATCAGATGAAGTTTGCGATCCAAACAGGCCGTGCATCACCTAAAACATCTACTGGAAGACCTAGAGCTCTCTCGGAAACGCAAGTAAACGAGCTACAAAAATTTGTCAGCAGATCCCTATAAACTCGACAAATGTCACATCTTGAACTTTCGATGCACTTTGCCCAGTGAGATGTCGGAGAAGTTGCCATCAAAAATGCACTTAACCGAAGAGTTATTGTAGATTTATAGCCCGAAAAAAAAGCCCCCGCTCCATGACACACAAAAGAGGCAGCGATTAGAATGGGTCCGTTTGTATCTAAATTGGACTCAAGACGATTAATGTAAGGTCCTTTGGAGTGATGAAACCTACATCAGTGATTCCCAGCCTTAATATCCATATTTCATAAGAGAGATAAATCTTAGAATACTAATTTTCAAATTAACACCAACTTTAAGAACAGGCTAACGCAGTTTATCTGACTTGCTGGCTTGTCAGTCAATACAAGAAAAACAACTACTGGATCTCTTGGGGTTCTTTTTCTGGAGATAGGGCAGGTCTGTTTGTTTTGCGGGAAAAAGATTCGATGAATATGTGTCAAGAAACCTATTCTCAATGGATGCTACTCAGAGTTGTGGATTATTTTAGATTTAATAACATCACTACATTGCTGCCTTCCTAATTTATGCAGGAAAATGCGCCAAGTCATTTTGCTGCTATCTCGAAGAACTATCTTCTAGACCAGGGGTTCAGTACTATAAATTGGCCGGCTAGCTCGCCCGATTTTAACCCTATTAAGGATGTTTGGGGCTACATGGATGTTGTAGTATCCAGGCAAGATATCCTAGTTGATGCATAAGCAATATTTATGCAAGAAATACAACCTGCATGAATTAGTAATTATGATATTGTATAATTACTAATCATCGTGAAATAAAATAGAAAATAGTAGAATCTCATAGATCATATGTTTGGAATATTCTAGAAGAGTGATTAGGCATATTCTTGCAAACATATAAACTAGCAAGGACCTTAGGTAGATTTGATATATATTGTTTATTCTTGTTCCAACACTAGAATAATAATATAGTCATAAATCAATTTACACAAGTTACACGCATGAACCATACCAATATCTTCTGTGAGCAGTCTATCCATTTCCACAATACCTCTCATTCCACCAAATCATAAGAATGGAAGCTTAAATTTACTCTCAATATGAGGACAACGATGAGGGAAGACAGCGACCACGGGAGGAGATCCGCAGACTTGTGGAAGAGACCTAGTATGAGTGCACATAACCTACTAAGCTTCTAAATATTCTCCGTGGTATGCAGAGGAGGTTTGAAAAGATATTTGCAGCTGGAGGAGGATCCATCAGTCATTGGTTGTTAGAATCCGTTATCTCCACTTTAATTTTTTGAGACCCATAATATAACTGTGAGACATTTTATTATGAAAAATTTCACCGCAAGATTGAAATTTGTGAAAATTGAGCTAAGAAAATCGCTATTGTAGTTGGTCACGCCATTCCCGATTAGACTGAGTCAAGCAAAGATTAACCTGCGGAACTAATACATTAAGACAAGATCAATCTTCAAACTCACAAGGTCGAAACATTGCCCCTATAACTCTGTACTCAGATTATTACACTTCACATCTCTCCTCTTAGATGTTCTCTTAGTATTACCTGCGCGCCAACAAGCAAATTTATCAGGCTTATTATCTTTTTTAACTTTTGCGTTAAATTAATCAGCAAAGCTCAAATCGTAAAGAAAATATAACTACTACATCTATAGGTTTTCTAACGGTTTCTGCAGCTCACTATGGAAGATGAGCTATTAAATTTTAATCTGAATAAGACTTTTCAATACTCGTTCCTCGAGTATAGTAAACCTTTCAAGACTGTCGAAGTTGAGAACGATAAAACCTTGGAATGGTTTGAGTGTGAAATAAACCAATTTGAATAGCGAAATCAGGCCTAAAAGGAAAACTTTGTAATAAGATACGAGGTATATCATTTTGGATATTCTAATCCATAATGAACTTTGCCACCATATGGAATGCAGTCTTCTAAGTGCCGTGGAGGGCTACCTGTTTTTGAATGGACACGACATTTCCGCTGTTCTATTTGGGACTCACCTAGGCTTTAGTGTCAAAAAAATATATTTCTCGAGCTGCACATGCAACTTCACAATGATTAGACTGCAAAGTGACGCTAAAAATGCGCAAAAAAAATAAACGAGGATAAAACTTTGGTGGAATCAGAAATTGTCACCATATTTGAGAAATGGTTAACAAAGCTTGTAGCCCTCATTATCGAACATGTTGAACGAGGTAAATTGAAATTCACTAATTTATCTATAGTATATTCATATAGCATCAGATAGAATGAGATTCGATCTTTAAATCTGCATATATTTAAAAATCTATATGTATGTTGATTATGTATTCTACGTATATTAATGTACGGGTCAATTCATCTGAAATATCCTCAATTTACCATTTTCCATGCAGAAACAAAGTCATGTCCTAGCCAAAGATCTTAATCTCGCCTACTAACTGCTTGTATTTATGCTTACACAATTATGCATATACTATTATGCTAACATAATTATGCTCACAAGTACTAATATTACATCATACCTTCAACAAATTATGATACTTTAAGAGACATTTAATGTCCTGATAAATTGACTCTGGATGTCTTCGACGGAGATGATACTAGCATACTTGAAACGGGTGAATTTACAGAGCTGACGCGTGTCACAAATCAAGACTTCAACAATTAAAGAGGGAAACTCCTTGAGAATATTTCAATCTTTGGCCTAAGCTGCTTGGAAAGCGTAAAAAAGTACGCCAAGCGTATTGAGCAATCTGATTACATGGCAGCTCTTGATGAAATGAACGGTAGTCACTCTGAAAAAGACAACAATTTTTATTTTGCCTTCAGTAGTAAATGGCAAATTGATGTTCTCCGGCAGTACACACCCAATCTCTGTCTCTATTCGACTCATAACACTTGTTGTGCACTGGATCATACTAAACTTAAAGCGTTCCCCTACACGATTGTTGTAAAACACGATAGGACGGGTAGAAAAGTACTGGTTGCATTAATGATCACTTCTTAAGAATACGAGAAGCATTTGGGAAATGTTTTAATGTGGCTTAAACAATGTGTGACTCAGGAGAGATCTCCAATTTTCATACTTGATTCTTCTAGGATACAAATGGCTGCCATCTGTTGAATGTATGTGTTGGGAAATCAACAAAATTGGTTTTCGATCTGTGAGAATAGTTGGTACTGAGAAAACTAGAAAGTTGGCAGAACTTAACGTTAACTGTATAAATTAATCTGCATGTGATTTGCTATAGTCTAAGTCTATTTTACCATCTAGAATCTACTAAAAAACTCCTTATGTATATAAATACGCNCCATCACTTCTGCATTTGAGAAATCAGAGGTACGGTTTTGGTATTGGCATATGATCCGTGCAACTAGTATACAAGCATCTTCTATTTTTCATGTTAGTGAAGAAGACGGTAAAGAATGGTCTCGGTCGGAATAAAATTCTGAAAGAGCCAGTGAGTTAAGAAAAGCTGCTATTTCTTAATTGATTTCCTCGATCCGAGTTCAGACTCCTGAAGAATTCGACGAGATATGGAGGCAATTCAAATTGAAATACGCCGCTCATTAGGACTGAATCAGCTATCTAACAAAACAGTGGATGTATAAGGCTGAAACATGATGGCACGGTAACCTCAAATTAAGTTGAAACTTGAGCAGCGAAGAGCAACAAAATTGTCACAAATCTATGGGGCATGCAAATTATTTATAAAACAACCTAGTAAAATCTTAGCATTCAGTACTGAAGATGAACTGTCTTCGAGGATTCCTGAAACGACAGAATGATATCTTAGATTACCAATTTCTGTGGGAAATAACTTCAGACGTTCGATTGAAGGTCTCTCGAGTCTGTGAAGAAGTTAAGCGAAGAAAGCTTAGCACCGCTGAAAGGTATCAATTGAATTGTTGTGATAAGATATCAATTGATATTGCCAGTGAGCTAGTAGAATGGAGCCTAGATCCTTTCGGAAATAATGTTGACTAAAATGGAGTTATCTTCGTCAGATCATTTTACAAAAAAAAAAAAAGACGCAATATCTCGTTAACCGCCAGCAGTAGCTTATTTCAGTGTAGTTGTCCGTACATGACTGAAACTAAGACACTATGCAAACATATGATTCTGGCTGAACAATAACTCGGATATAGTATTTGGTTTGCTATAATGGAACATGTTAGTGTTATTCGTGAGTTGAAAGACTTTCCGGCAGTTATTGAATGTTCTCAGGGAAGATCATTCCAAATGAATGAAGTATCAGTTAAGGACAAGCGCTTTGAGCCCATTTGAAATTAACAGTATCAGTGATTGATAGATAGTGTTCCAAAATTATCTACCAGAGAGTTCCAACTTATTAAAAGAACAAAATCAGATTTTGAAGCTTTGGAAGATTCAGTTTTAGAAAGGAAGAAAACTTTTTGGTCATGAAAGCAAAGTCGTTAGTCGGATAGAATAATTATCGTTAATCAAATCGAATATCTAAAATGAAATAGAAATAACAACGGTGCCTTTGAATCATGTTTTTTACATCATCCATCATAATAGTTCTAAAAATTTAGAGATTTTGTTAAGATTATTCCGAAGTTCACTTTAATGGCAGTTTCAAGTTTCATAAATTTCTGAATTTTTAAAAATCTCTGTTGAAGGAAATCGAGCCACTCGTATATGTTCAGGAAAGATTTTCACATTCTCTTATATTTACATTAATTTAAACCTTTGTGTTTAATTAAACCTTTTATATTCTGTTGGTAATACAGAGCACTTTAATTTATGAGTAAGTTTACACGCACCTAACTGTAGTGTAAATACTACGATGAAAAAAGAGATACAGCTTACACAGAATTTAAAAAAAAATAAAAAATAAAAAAAATAAAAAAAATAAAAGTAAAAGAAGGGGAGGTGAGGGTCCTGTACTCAATCCAACAAATAGGAAAATATTAGACGAAGCGCCGAGTCTCACAATAAGCGAGACGCCAGTTCCCAAGTTCTTGCCAAGCGCCGAGTATCAGGAAAGACATTATCGGTAATTGTCATTCATTACACTCATGTAAACCTAGTAGTATGAATTTGTTAGCAGTTGTATTATTTGTAATGTGTTTTACTGTTAGGGAGATTACATGTAATATAAAGGATAAAGACATATCATACATATATCATGAAAAGAGACAAGTTACGATCCCCAGTCTTTTAAGAGTTTTGCTATAGCTATCTATATAATCAGAGATATAGTTGGAAACCCAAAAGACGCATTCGTGAATCAAAAATAAATCATTCTTACTTCTTTAAATCCCACCATTTCATAATAATTCATTCTTGACATAATATTATTATTATTATTATCATTATATTATTATTATTATTATTAATACGTGAACAAGGAACCACATAGGGGAGGATATGGGGGGGGGGGGGGAAAAG
>JAHYSP010005800.1:10957-22256 GCA_019455505.1 Pleochaeta shiraiana
GAATGGGGATTTGTGCCTATTTGAGGGGAGCGGAGGGGGCTGGAATCGAGATTTATGGAAAGGTTTATGCAATGTGCCACTTTTAGTATTAGTGCGTAGTTGATTGGTTCAATACCCTGCAATTATGGAAATATAGGCCATTATGCAAGTGACATAAATGGATCCCCCCACCCGACCGATAATTACCAGGCTGGTACCAGCTACACTGGGCATAGCCCTTGGAACAGTCATAAAATTTATCAAAGTATCAGTATGAAATAAATCGCAGAAGAAATTCAGTTTGGGAAAAACCAGCTGGAATTCTTTAGTTTGATTCGGCCTCTCATTCTTGAATCAAAATTTTTATCTGGTACGATAAAAATAATCACGAAGAGATTGAGAAAATCTAGTCGAAACATTAAGTCTGTTGTATGGCTAAAATTACGGCTCAGCCACCCTCTATTCCAGTAAGAATTGTAATAGTTCTTTACAATCTATATCTACTCTCAATTAGACTCAGTGAATTCTGCGAAATGCCTCACGGTTTTTTCATACAAGTCAAATGGCAAGACTAGATTGACCAAAGTTACACAGATCAAAGGTGAGGTGGATTCCCTGATGAATCACTTTTATCAACTGTAATATTTATTTTACATTGTTTATATCTACAAGTGATTAAACAAATCGATTTTGATAGTGAGGAATTATAACTCTTTGGTCGTACGAAAATTCTCAGCGCTAGAATAGGGTGGAAGTATTTAAATAGAAGAGTTTATGTAATTGGAAGAGCGTGAAGATGAAATTATGTGGGTATTACAGATGTCGTCATAAAAAGTTGCCAACCATAAAATTTGTTCTGATAAACAAGTAATTGGCTCAGAAATCTGAAATTTATCAAATCTTAACTCTCGAAACGATGACGATCTCAGACAACAAAACTGGGACGGTTCCTGATGCGGGACAAGATCTTAGCACTGTACTAAGTAGTGTGGAAAGAATTGAGCTGCTCAAGCTGGTCACAAAAATTACAGATCTCATGAGAAAACGAGTGTCAGAATCGTTTGCCGCTCCAAATAAAAGCATGAAAAACTTTCAACAAGCCGGAGAGGTTGCAGAAAATGCCAATGCCTCTGGAGAGAAAGTAACCGAGAAGAAAGATGGTAAAAAAGAACTAATTTATAGAAAAATGTCGACCCAGAAAAGATCAGATTTGGAACAAGCTTCTCTCGATTTTTTCGACAAATGGAAGAAATCAGTTATCTCACGTGTTGATGAAGCTGTTAAAATTTCAAACAATTTCACAGAAAAGCAAATAGAGAGCTCCTTGGAGAAAGCAAAAATCCAAGGGGTAGATGGAACCCTAAAGTCCAAGGATTATGGTAAGTTTTCTCTTGGTCAATTTTTTTTGCTACTCAATTAACATATGAAGAATCGACTACTAATTTTGTTGAAGCCGATGCAGCACTGGTCGAACTTCACCCGCCTACCACTACAGCTCTTTGTTCTTTACCTTTGGAAAGGCGCCTTCTACTTCTTCATGCAGTTTTGTTACTTCTGCTCTCTCTCAAGAACTACACAGCACCCTCCCGCATACTTCTTCTCAATCTTGCATCTTCTCTTCATCTACCGCTACGTGTTCTTGTAGAAGACGAGGTCAAAGTAGCACAAGATTTACTTGAAGCAGTAGAGCATATGTCAGGCTCTGAAGAGACAAAGAAACGGAGCAGAGAGAACAGGTTTTCTAAAACATGGAAAGTCGGACTTGCTGGGGTAGCAGGCGCTGCTATCATAGGAGTTACTGGAGGACTAGCTGCACCGTTAGTAGCTGGGGCTATTGGAACTATCATGGGGAGTCTAGGTCTTGGAGCAACAGCTGTAGCGGGTTTACTAGGGGGGTTAGCGGAGAGCAGTATTGTTGTAGGGAGCCTTTTCGGGGCTTATGGGGCGCGTATGACAAGTAAAGCCGTAAAATCTTATGAGAAAGAAGTGAACGATTTTACCTTTTTGCCTCTTAAGGGGTCAAAAAATAAAGGAAGAGAGCTAGGAGAGCGCCGTCTTCGGGTTACAATTGGAGTGAGTGGCTGGCTGACTCAAAAAGAAGATGTTATTATTCCTTGGCATACACTCAATCAAGAGACTGAAGTATTTGCATTGAGATGGGAGCTTGAGGCTTTAACGGAGCTTGGTATCTCTATGGAATCAGTGGTAAAGAGTGCAGTTTGGAAGGTAGCCAAAAAAGAAATTATTACTCGCACAATATTTTCGTCTCTTCTCAATGCGTTGTGGCCAATTGCTCTTTTAAAAATATCTAAAGTCTTGGACAACCCCTTTTCTATTTGTATGAATCGAGCAGACAAGGCAGGGGCCATACTTGCTGATGCAATCATTAATAAAACCCAAGGAGAGAGACCTGTCACTCTGATTGGATACAGCCTCGGTGCAAGGCTTATCTCCGCATGTCTGAAGTCTCTTGCTGAGCGTCGGGCATTCGGTTATATTGAGAACGTTGTACTTATGGGAACACCCATATCTTCCAAAGCAGATACTTGGCGTCTCATGCGCTCTGTTGTCTCTGGCCGTCTAGTCAATGTTTACTCAACACATGACTTTATCCTTGCATTTCTCTATCGTACTTGGGGTATCAATTATGGTGTAGCAGGTATTCAAGCAATAAATGAAGTGAATGGGGTTGAAAATTATGATGCAAGTCAGATGGTAAATGGGCACTTAAAGTACCAACACGCAATCGGCAGTATCCTAAAAAACATAAGGTGGGAAAGTATTGATGAGGAGGAGGTAGCAAGGGAGGAGCAAACTCTAGCGCTATTAGAAGAGAAGGAAGAGAATTATGGCAAAGAAAAAACGAAGATAGATCAGAATATTGAAGTGGAAAAGTCTGAACAAATTGAGAAAGAAATAGCCCAGAAAATGGCAAGTACTAGTATATATAACTGAACAGTCAACCACCATACAAGATATAAAAATTGAGGGAGCTTTGAAAAAGAAAAAGAAAAGTAGAGGAAATATGAATACATTAAGGCGTAAAACTAATTTTCTTCGTCGAAGGCTAATTCGGCTTCTCTGACTTCGGTAATTGTTGGCGCGAGAACTTGATGCTTGACAACGACGTATTTCTCTCCATTAAACATCGTAACATTTTCTGAGGCACCAAGTAAGTCATAATCATATTTCTCATCCAAAAGGACTTCATTTCGTCTTCTAGGACGTAAACATTTTCCCTTGAGATATTCCTTGGACAAAGAAGTCTGTAAATCATCGAGCGTAATCTCTAAGTCACGTATGCCTTCATTTGTCTCATTTCGAACGCATACCAAAGGTTCAACGCCTTCAGTATCAACTCTTTGGATATCGCGAACAAAGGCGAGCTGAGATTGTAAATCCTGACGTAAAACTTCAAGCTCCGCAGGGTCAGTCGGATAGGGAAGAGCTGATAGCCTTAGAAGATGTCGCAATTCCTCATTGCTGATTGAGGATTGAGAAGAGGGATCTAGGGGATCATTTTTTGCTTCTAGTAAACATGTAGTAGACCATTGAGGCTGATCAAGGAACTTATCAATGGAGTCTGTAGTAGGATCAAGTGGAGATGAATCAAGTTTGGGGAGGATCGTTTCTTCAAATTTTTCAATTAATTCAATTAAATTATATTCATTTTTATGTTCAAGCTTGTTGTTGCCGATGCCGATGCTGTCGCTACTGTAGCAGAATCGACTTTGTAAAGGGGCTCCTCTCCTCAGAACACAGTCTTTAACGGGTGGTGTAAAATCGAGGTGGGGAGTGTTAAGGAAGGGTACCCGTGTACAAACTCTTATGAAGCGAAAAATAGAAGTCATTCTGATGATTATTCAATTGGCTTTTTTGTCCCTTTTTTTTTCAATAAATCTTTATGTACCCCCCTTTCCTAACAATTTAAATGGAACCTCTTGAACAGAAATCCGCTCTTATACCGCTGCATGTATAAGGTTCTGTTTAGAGTTGAAAAAATTTGAGCTTATCAATATACCCATGTTGCAAAATGACGTAAGCAAGCCATCTATAACCCTCCGGGATAAATTCTGAACTCCACCCCTCTGGTTCCTCCCGACTCAAAGTTCACAATCTATTCCGGAGGGTTTGCATCAAAATGACTAAAACAGCTTGAGGATATTTCCTATCTTTTTTTTTTTCTCTTTTTTTCTATTTAGGTCCTGGGCAAAAGCTCTGTCCGGATGGCTCTGGACCGGCGAAGCCAGGGATCGCATCTTGTGGCGCGCTCAATTCATTCGCATCACAAGAACTATCCACAAATCCACAATATTAGGTTTCTAGTAACAGATATAACTCCAAACTTCAATACCAGATAGATCTCCATAACTAACAGCAATTGGTTGGAATAAAAGTAGAAAACCGACACTTTTCGCTTCGATTTTAGTTGAATCTTGCTTTCTACCGCAAACATTGTGTCATTCTGAATTGTCGCTCAGAGTAGAAGATGAGTCGGTTGGCAGGCTGCAGAGACAGCCTTTATCGCGAAGCTCTTGAATATTTCACAGCATTTGGGTCTGAGAAGCTTGCTGACAAGGTCCTTGGGCTTAGTCTGTTTCTTGAACTTTCTTGCTAGATGTCTATGTAGCTGGCATCAGATAAAATGGGTTGGGCTCGTTTTACTTCTACAGATAGACTCCCAATTTTTCGTTCTCATGACGAGCTCGGCGGTGGTATTTATTGAAATTTGCGTGTCCCGTACGGGCAGTAATTAGTTCGTACAGGAGTCTTCGAAGAAGATCCAGTTCGGTAGGCTTTAGGCGGCCCATCTGAAGATTCAGATAACGATACTGGGCTGGGTATAACTCGTTCCATCACTCGTCAAGGAGACCCTGGCGTCATCGACTCATGAGACGGCACAGATATGCGTGCGAGATATGATCTGACATGGTAAACAGCTTAGGGCGATAAGCAATCACTGGGCGAGCTTTGGCGTCGGACTCTTCACTTCTCTTGACTCCTGAGTAACTTTTCACCTATCTGACTGTTACTTTTGCTTTTGTTTTCAATTCCTGAAAGATCTCTACAGTTGCGCGACTGGAAGTAGTCTCCTGTCTAGATTACCCAGACTATTGCATGGCTGTCCAGCAAACCTCGGATCTCCCCGTCCATAGTGACGATGAACAGAGTCTTCTGTTAAGAACTAAAAGCTCTCATTTCTTTCAAAATCAAAGACCTCCTGACTATACAGTGATATATGTCTTATCTTTTATCTCAATTATTTTATCCAATAGCAAAATTTCGATCAAAAATAATTAGAAGAAAAGAATATATTCAACGCAAAGCACAAATTTAAAATCCACATACTTACAGTTCATGCTCCTCATAATTATCAACATCTTACTTAGCCTTATTCATTTTCAAAATTGACCTTTTGATACAGCAAAATTTGTATTTAATCGATGTACAGAATTCCGAGTGTTAATTTGATGGCTGACTAGCTGGTATATTCTTAAAATATTTCCGTAGCTTGTTATTATCAAGCATATGTGCACAGCCTCGGATCAGCAGCTTTCTATTGAAGTCCTATTTGCAGTATTTAATATTTTTATTAGATGAGTTCAATGACTCAGGCTGAAGACGTTAATGGCGACGCCATAAATATTTCCAGTTCTCAACGCTAACTTTATAACTTATAGGTTGCGTACCCTTTCTAAGTTGATAAAGAAAAAATACAAGTGAACGTAAAGATATTAATGCGTGTTAGAAAATTCTGTTCCCCCATAGTCCATTACACTTGCTCGAATTATCTTTGATTTAGCCTTCACCTAACTTAATCTGATGTCTGCAGCTACAAAAAGATATCCTTAGTACGTACTATACGTCAGTTCATGACAGATTTGGCCTAGTCAATAGCACGATGACTCTTGAAAAATAAGGGTCTTGCGCCAGACCTCACGGATATCGATGCAGTTGAGACTGCTGAAAACGAAAATGATTCATTATACCTCGAAATGATAGATTAAAAAATCAACAGACTAGTAGCCAAAGTTCTATGGGAATCGATTTGGGCTGCCAAAGCTCCCATAAAGTCCGCGATAAGCTCTACATTATCTATCATCTCGAGAGACACACTCAAACTGACAGAGAAAATTAAATCGCCACTAAATCATCTCATACGTGCAGTACAAGCAAAATTAAGTGCATCTCTAGCTATTGAAAATGCCAATAATAGATGATCTGACCACCTTCCAAGTCAGCTTCAATACACCCTCAATTAACATACCGCATGATTCTTCTATCACCGTTGAGAGTATTAGAAAACTATCGTATCTACCTGAGCTACAAG
The DNA here is from genome assembly GCA_019455505.1 of Pleochaeta shiraiana. Classification (NCBI taxonomy): domain Eukaryota; kingdom Fungi; phylum Ascomycota; class Leotiomycetes; order Helotiales; family Erysiphaceae; genus Pleochaeta; species Pleochaeta shiraiana. The sequence goes on from JAHYSP010005800.1 coordinate 17,268, forward strand.
TAATTCAAGCAGAGGAATGTCGCTCAACCCAAATGACCGCAGACATATAAGTCTACACAGCAGTAATAAAGAGTGTTGAGCCTGCCCTTGCTCCCCTGTCAACCGATATAAACAAAAAAACTTTGTAGCCTCTTTAAAAGTCTACCTAAGGTCAGCCATTTTAAAACTTTTGCGATCTAGAACATCAGCTCCTCATTCAATGCTTCATTCTCGCCCTACTTGCACATCCATGGCTTTACTCATCATATGGGAAATAGCAAGAAGCATATATTCTGCCAAAGTTAGCCCTACCTATGATATCAGTTTTGAATTTTTCTTCTTGGCAGTGCCAAGTCCTTGTTACTTGTGTCGAATATGACCTTAAGGAAATACGTTCTATTAACATCAAAGGCAAAAAGGATGAGGAATGTATGACTGAACTGAAACTGACTATGACGATATATCAGTCGCAAGATATGACCTACTGTGCCTACTGCTAGCTTCAGTCGTTCATGATGGAAAAACTTCTCGGCAGTTAGATGTCAAGTCGGCATTTCTATATGGATATCTAGGTGACGAATTTTACATATAATTTTACATAATAATTCCTAATAGACATAAAGAGCTAGGAAAATGTTATCTTTTACGAAATATTATTTATGGACTGAAACAATCCTTTCTTTTTTTGGTACGAAACCTTAAATTCGGTACCAATTCATTACGAATATGCATCAGTCAACTTTAATCCGTACGTCTTATTGAATTCCTAGAAACAAGTTTGTCTCGCAATTTATATAGACGACATTTGATATTCGACCCAAATAAAAAGACAATCACTGAGTTTGAAAGAGCCTTGTATTCAGAATTCTAATGCACATATCTTGATACTGCTCATTATATTCTTGGATTTCAGGTCAATTTCAATTAGCAAGCCATTTAGTTGAACCAAACAATCTATATTAACAATATTCTAGAAAGATTTCGCAGGATGAGTCATAAATCAGTAGACACATCTCAGGAACCTTGAAATGGTTCTCAAAAGGGAAATCCAGAGAGAGTATTGGCCGATAAAACCCCATATTAATTCATTGTTAGATCATTAATGTGTATTTGTATTAGCACTTAGCCTGACCTTGCACATTCTGTAACTCCCAAATCTATCCGTTCTAATCCAGACATATCTCGCAGAATTGAAACGAGTTCATGTATATGTCATGGGGTCGTATGAATAGAGATTAAAATTTCTCAAAAACAACGTCTCTAAAATAGATTTTCAGATTCTTCACATGGTAATTTCTTAGATGATCGGAAATCTTGTTGGGGATACGTTTTTCGACTAGGGGAAGCAACAATTAATTGGAACGTTAGAAAACAAAGAAAAGTCGCGCTGTCAACAACGGAAGCTGAATATACAACTTTATCTGACGCTGCTTGTCACATTATCTAGTAGAATGATGACCTATTGGAGCTTGATGTCTACTATAAATTAGTTACAAACGCTAACCCAAACGAAGCAATTGATCTCGTTAAACATCAGAAATTTTCTCAACGTTCTAGATATATTGATATAGGATATCTGTTTAAAACTGCTGATTATTTTACATATTAATGTTTATCATGGGCGGAGTTATCGTAGTAATCAGTGGCATTATGGTAAAAGCCTGAGGAAGAGATCCATGATTTCAATGCAGCATGTGTTGGCGTGGATTGTCGTGAGTTAGTGCAATATTAGGTATGAGTAATTTAGTTGACAAGAGAAAATGAGAGAATTATGAATCGCAAGAAGTAACCTATGTAATCACACCGGAATATTGCGACACTTGTTAGCAGAAATACAGATAAAGATGAGGAATATTCCGAAAAGAGTGATTACTAGCCATTTCCATTCAAGATCACTGTCTACTAGCCCCTGCTAACGACATGACACACAGACTGTCCTTATTAAGGAACTTAGATCGGAAAATATTATCCGAAGTTAGCTCCTGATCAGGCTCTCTGACTGCGCCCATCATGCGTGTTAATCATAACTAAAAACTTCGACCCACAAATTTCTCACCTATTTATCGAACCTTTTATTCCAAACACTGCAGCTTGAACAGAATCTAATAACCCTAAAGAAATTATCTATTTCAATGAAGAACAGATCAAGTTTTATCAAGAATGCAACCTAAATACCCTTGATCTTTGGGAATCCTTTCAAAAGAATATTGCCAATTCTAAAATTAAAAAAAATTCAGAGTGTTACCTCGTCCCAAAATTCAAATGCTTTGAATATTCCTACAAAAAAATAAGTGTGCCTATGTACTAAAGAAATCAAGACAGCCAGTTTCAAGTTCGTGATTTAACGTGGTCCAGAAAAAGCAGCTCATTGAATGGAACGAAAATTTGATAACCGAACATCTTTCATCCGATGGATCACTTAGCTCTTCTCGTCTCATTTAATTAATACAAACTGAATCTGGCAATCAAAACAAACCTGATTCCAAGTCGTATATGCTCCCCGACCCATCTACTGAAACTACTACATAATCCAATACCAAGAAGAACGAGAGTAGAGCATCCGACCCCATACCGCAAGAATTTACTAGTCGATCCCGAAATCGGACACCTCAAAGATCCAAAAACTTAACAAATGAGCTCGCTTCGTTCTCAAATATGTTTACGTAAGAAATTGAATATGGCCGTTAAATCTGTTGATGATACAGTCAGTCCTGATGGCATTGTCTCCACTCTCTTGGTTTTTGGTACCTATCCACAAATTACAAAATATGATGCATCTTAACCTTTTATAGCTCAACGCTTAGCTATAATATATAGATCTATTAAATAAAATCGCAGCTATAAAACTTAACGCTTAATTCCAGACGCTTTAAGTCAGCGAAATGGACCTTAAATATCAGCGCTCCATGTCATACCCTTCAACTTCTACGTTTTAGTCTGGTGATAAAATAAAATAGACCAAAATTTTAGCTGGTCTGAACCTTTCAGGTGTTTGGCATTGACGGAAAAAAAACATGCCCAACTGAACTCCCAAATGTTCCAACTAATTTTAAAAGCACGGCTGTGAAACTTCATTTAAGTAAACCTAAATCAGTACCTAAAAACGAGGCAGATATTGATAAAAATGAATCACCTCTTTCTTGGAATTAAATTGATAGTCGACCTTTGTTTAAATTACAGATTCGTCAATCCTAACGTAAAAAGACCCCAACATCGAAAATTCGAGAAGCTAAGCTAACTGTCTTGCAAAAATCATCTTTCGTCGACTCCGAGAGGTCAAAAATTAACAGAATGTTAGAAGTAATATTTGGAATGATTGAAATATCTGAAGTAGCCCAAAGAGTAAGAATTTTTAATCCAAGGTGTGCCGACGAAATTGAAAATATTGGCACTAAAAGCGCTGTCGAAAAAATCAAGATTAGTAATACAAGCGTACAATCATCATAGTTAAACTTGGTACTCACTTAATCACCGATAATACAATTGTTCTTTTGTTTGTCGTCTTTATGGAGTCTAAGACTATCAAGGACAGAGATAATGACTACGTGATTTAGATTAATTAGACACTCACACTCAAACAGCATTAGCGAATACTACTACGAAAAATGAAGTTACCTTCTGTACTTTTCTTCCGTGAATATCCACCAAAGGGACATTTCTCTAAAAACCTTGAACTGTTCAAGTGTACCTCCATCAACGTATACATTTCACTCCCTAAGAAGGTAGAGGGTCTACTGGATTCGAACAAGTGGCCTTCCGTCTCAAGTGGGGCAGCAGGTGTCAAGGCTACCCAAACTCTACTTAGAAGGCCAGCCCGGATGGCATACCACTACACCATCCGACCCTAATTGGATGCAATGATTTGCTGCCAATTTTTATTATACCTGGTGTTGGGCGCCTTTATCCAAGTTTTAAATTCTGGATGACTGAAGTTCACAAAAGATTTCTGCAGGTGACTTACTTGAGCAGCGTGAGTTGATAAACTCTAAAGTCTTAAGACATAATTCTGTATTTGCAATTGGATCATGAAAATCATGCTCCAGAGTTGAAATTAGCGACCGATCAGATAATCCTAGTTTTAAGTTTAAGCTAATTTTTGAAAAGTATCTTTTCATGCAATAGCTATCATTCTTGCCTGTTGCTTTAGATTTCACCTATCAAGAAATATCTCGGCTACAGCAGTAAAGGTACTTGATTTTTGGAACTTTTGCGATAAAGCTCTGCCTAAATTTATGACCACCGGCCTGTTTTTTAATTTGACTAGATAATTCACGGCTTTGTTTAACGGACTTAAATCGAATGTATTGTATTCATTAGTCTCAAGTGATTGACCAAACCTGACAGGTAATTGATCAAGATCGAGCGTTAAAGAAACATCTAGTAGCCTCATTGGGCCCTAGATGTATCATCAATCGGGAGTCTCCCAGAAACTAGGGAGGAAATAGGAACTTAAATGCTTGATTTAACTCTTGATCTCGAAAAGAAAACTATCTGATTGATCAACCTCATTGAGAGTTTGGAGATCACTTTAATTATGATATCTAGAGCATGTTCTTATATGCTTATACTGTAAATTCGACCCAAACTCGATGATAGCCCGTTCTCGGGAAGCATCTCGAGCAATTACGTGTGGATTGAGAGTCTATAGCAGGTCGCGAACGATATGTGAGGGAATTATGATTAATTAAAAGATTTAAAGGCAAAGAAATTCTCGTTAAGTTTAGAGTAAAAAGATTATGGCACGGATATAGATTTAATAGACAATTACAGGATCGGATGGTGTAGTGGTATCCCATCCGGACCGCCCTTCTGCGTAGAGTTTGGGTAGCCTTGACACCTGACCCACTTAAGTGGAAGACTATACTTTCTTACGAAGAGAAATGTATAAGTTGATGGAGGCAAAATTGAACAACCAATGGTTTTTTTGAGAGATTTCCATCTTTTTTTTTTTTTTTTTTCCAATCATTTAATGTGTATGCACCCTCAAGGCTATGTATGACACATTAGCAA
>JAHYSP010005806.1:4414-17193 GCA_019455505.1 Pleochaeta shiraiana
ATAGAGTTGGTGATGATGAAGATATTGATGTTGAAAATGGGAGATGAGGAGAAAGATGGAGCGAGGTAGAAGTTTCGGAAATGTGCAGCTGACGAAGCAAATTAACCGAGAATATTTTTTAAAGCACTGGGATGGGCCCCTAAAGTAGCTGGGATATACCTCGAAAGACTTATATAACAGGGTCGAATTTATGGCTTGATACTCTGTATGTGATCGGTAAAGAAGGAGCAGAGTCTGTATACAGAGGTCTTACAGGGGCTATATATGGTCAGTCTACTCCAAGCTAGAAATATTAGGTATTGATCTACGTTTTTTTGTATTGCGATTTTTTCGCAGAGAAAAGGAACAACTCTATTTATTTTCTATTATAGACACTTGACCTATTTAAGTCGGATTTTTTGTTGAAAATTTACTGTTTAATTCACTATGAATTTTACGATTAATTGCTCTGAAAGAAAAATGTTTTATTTACAAGAATTTCAATATTTAGTAACCTCTCCATTGGCATCAATGACGGCTTGGCATCTGTTCGGCAAAGTTTAAATAAGTTCGTGGAGCTGTTCCGACGTTATAGAATCCCAGGAATCTCCCACAATCTGGTGAAGCGCATCTTGCGACCGCTGCTCTCTGTCATCGAGATCCGAATAGTTGAACTGAACGAACCGTTTCATTATGTTCCACATAATTTCTATCGGATTTAGGTTGGGAGAGCAAGGTGGCCATTCGATCGGAGTGATGCCCTCTCGTGAAGCTCTTTCATGGTGAACGCGGCTGAATGAGATGGAGCATTGTCTTGCATCATCTAAAGACAGGGATACGTCCTCACTGTTTCCTCAAAGAGGTGTAAGATTTGTTGACAGTACCGCTCGGAGTTAACAGTTCCCCAATTTTTTTCCCAGAAAAGACATGGGCCTTTCTCCGATATGACAAAACATCTAACCACTCTGTTTTTGTACTTACTGATGACACACGTGTTATCAAGCTCCTCTCCAGGCTTAACTTTATTAGCTTGTGGTTTAGTCAGTTTGAATACAATTAGACTGACCTCTATTGTAATAAAAACATTAGTAAGTCGTCCATAAGTTGCTCAAGTCACATCAGACCAAAGAAACTTCTCCCAGTCATCTGAAGTCCAGTGTCGATGATCTTCAGCCCATTTTTTTCGTCCTCTTCTAGTTTTTTTAATAAGACGAGGCTTTTTCAAAGTCATTCGTCGACCATATCCCTTCTGGAAAAGGAATCTCCCGATTGTCATATGACTTAAGCCCCAGTGCTTGAACGGGCCAGTGGTTAGTTCGATGTAATCTATCTGTCTGTTAGTGTGAGACGAACGAGCAAAATCCTCGGGTTTGTCAACTTGTGCATCAGTAAGCACTTGAGGTCGAATCTTTGGATTTTTAGGGGAAACAAGTTTGTAAATAACAATATGAATCTGTTTAAGGCTGAGATCTATGTGCTGAATTATTTCTTTTCGAGTTTTACCAGCGCCGTGCAAAGTTTTTACCAAATGAGTATTTAATAATTGTTTATCGAGTTTAAATTTGTCTTGAAGACGTTAATCTCTATTTAGGTTTTGTCGACGTGTTTCTTGAGGTTCAGATTGAGAAGTCATCTTTCAAAATGTATTTCGGGGGAAAATTGGACGCAATTTTTAGTAACTTGACTGTTAATTCATCGTTTTACCATTAAGTGAAAATAAAAGTTATGTATTATATTAATGTTCTGGAAGAGTGGGTGTCTGTGACGGCTAGTAAGCCGAGAATTACCTGTAGCCTGCAGATACCCCTGCAGTCTGTAATTACTGAGCAGGGGTGTGCACAGTACAACATCCTTACTAGAATATTCTATGAATGACTTCACTGACANATTAATTAGTTCCTCATAGTTTAATAATTAATAACCATTATCTATTTAAATGCACATGCTTTCGATAGCTAATCTGTGACAGTGTCTTGATTTTTGGTATTCAATCTGTTGAAATTTCCACGATGTAGAAATAGATTATTGTGATTTTGAGAGACAAAGAAGGTTACGAAGTTGAGATTTTTGAATGATGATGATGATACTATTTAACGTTTATGTGGCCAGGCCACCATACGTTAGGAAATAGGACGTATGGAGGATATCTAGAATACATGATCCACCAAACAACAGCAATGCCCATTCAGTGCCCAATTTTTCCCAATACCTACGTATGAGCAAGCTAGTTACATCGAGTCGAATGGGTAGGAACGCATTCACCATGACCTTAAAGTCACACACAGGCCGAGGGAAAACCTAACGGGAAAACCTAACGGGAAAACCTAACGGGAAAACCTAACGGGAAAACCTAACGGGAAAACCTAACGGGAAAACCTAACGGGAAAACCTGACGGGAAAATCCTAATGGGAAAAATTCATCAGGAAAACCATACTCTTTTTCGGCAAGCAGCCGCAGTCCCCCCTCATATAAGCCATGTTGGAATCTAAACTGCCACTTTCTAGAAAGTCCAACCAGTACCTGACCATTGCACTAAAGGCTTATTTTCGTCGAAGTTCGGTAGGTGGAAACGTAGAGCCCTTCACTCTAAAATTCTCCAGGTCAATCGTGGGTGATCTCGTCGGGAGGGTGCTAGGGGTTGGTGCCATTGAGACGAAGATGAATGACCTGCGGAGATGAATAGGGTTTCTAAAGAGAAGGATTGCGACTCTTCTTGATTATCCCAAATATGCGAACACACTGAGCGTTTACAGCCGGACCGCGTGAAGGTGAAGAGTTCGACTTCGCCGGCCAAAAAAATGTTTGAATGTGTGGTGAATAAAAATATTTCCTGTTGCGAGTTTATGCCTAAGTCATGCCTTATGGCCTTGAAAATTTAGGGGCAGACCCCTGAAACGAACTCTATTATAACTTCCTTATCTTCCATTACCCCAGTCAGCCACTCTTTTTAATGGCAAAAGTGTAATCCCTGTCGACAGGGCTCTATACAGGGGCAACTCCTGACAATTTTTTTTTAATTGTGCTAACTGAGCCTCAGACTGTACAACACACGAAGGTCCTTCCTGCCTGCATGCCAGATGTATCTATGCCTCGGGTAGTATACACCTTTCTATGCCTACTTCACAATTCCTGTCCTTCAGTAATGCCCCCACAAGCATTCATTCGATCACACACTTAGAGGAGCACTTTGCCCTTCGTTATCTTTCCTCTCCAGTCAACCAAATGTTGACTATTTGCGGGTGTGTTGCTGCCGGGAAAAATTGCAAAAACCACTGGGTGCGGTGCTCCCCTAATACTGACATCAGGACTAAATCCGAAGACATAGCTACCTTTCTGAAGCGTTCAGGGAGGCCGCCAAGCTAGGCGCAGCAGACTTGTGTATACCTAAGAATGTCACTATGCCCTTCCTAGCCTCTTCTTTTTCCCGCCTATGACCCGTGCCTCGGGACAATTCGAAAGTTGTGAAAAGATGTCAGAAAAGTCTTGATGTAGAGTGTTTATTATGAAGTAGCCTAGCCCAAACATCTAATATCGTTACGGACGTGGGGTAGTCGAGTAACTCTTATAATTAGGATGATCTCCTGGCTTGTAAATCGGATTGAAAGACTTAAAGTAACGAAATTATTGGTGAGTCGAAAGATTTGTTTAAAAGGCCAGAAGGGTCTTGGACTCTGCTTTCGTGGGCTTTTTGTATACCCTCCGGTGGGTAGCATATGTTGAGTATGACGAGGGCTTCTCTAACTAACGTTGTAGCGTTTTGTACCTCATTTTCCTCCTCTTGCTCGTCATCATTGACATCATCAATTCGTTTTATGGGTTTTCGGATTCGTATCTTCGAGGGTGAGGGGGATGAACTCAGCTGGAAGTTGTTTAGGGAGTTGACTCAATCTTGGCTCTCCAGACTCTCATATGAGAGCTGGAGTTTCGTTGGGGACACCACGTACAGGTGTCAAGTGGTCGACCCCCAACTCCTGACAACATTTACGTACTAAATTACTTTTAATTTAGCGTTGTGCGACTACTCACGGTTCCAAGCAAATGTCACACATCTCGTCTAGCTACCCATTAAGAATTTATCGCCGACATCTAGTTTTATCCAACAAAAATCAGTCAAAAACCCGAGCGGTTCTTATTGAATCGTTAACGAAAGTGAGTAGTTTATAAAATCACCTTAAAGTTTTACATCGAGCTGATCATAGCGACAGATGAGTAGCCAGAAAACATCCCCTGCGAGGCGAAACTACTCGAGAAGAGCTACTGCAGATAATTGACATCAGGTTATTCTTTACTGAATATAGTAAGAATTAAGCTAAATAATTTCTTGGTAGTTACTCTACACAATGCAGGCCACGAACGAGGCGAAATTGCCTCTATACTCAACTTGAGCTGCAAACAAGTTGTTCACATCATCAACAGAGGCACTCTAACCCCCAGAAAAAATTCAGATGGAAAAAGAAAACTCGACCATGCCTAAGCTGATGAGTTGTAAGCTTTTGAGCGACTCTCGAAGGAACTGTTAGGTAACATACATATGGCTTGACAAGGAGTCTAGTAGCTGGGGCGCTGGCGTTTACGCTATCAAAAGTGCGATCAAAGATAGAGGTTACTTTAGTAACTTATCTCGGGCAACGTCCCCCATATCCAAGGCTAACAAGATAAAAAGGTTGGAGTGGGTTCTAAATCACCGTCACTGGACCACTAACGATTGGATTCGGTTCTTTTAGAGTGATGAGACATGGATAATTTATGATAGACATCGAGTTGCCTACGTTACGAGCAATTTATGTAGCGTCATGTCATAAGCTAGGGCTTGGATGGCTAATAGTATATAGCCTGGTGAAGAGCTCGAATATACCTGATTCGTCGACCAGACTAGAAAGAATACTGTCTGGATTTTCTGGGAGAGTCTTCACAGAACTCAGAAAGGACCTTAACTTTTTTAGGAGAAAAATTTGAGTTCGATAAATGAGTCGAGGTACTGCGAGCACGTTGTTCATCGTATGGCTGACTTCGTGTGACTGACTTCATGGAGGCGAATCTTGGATTGCAATTTTATGCAAAACAATGAACCGCCATATAAAGCAGCTTTCACGCGTGAAAATCCAAGGGTTAGAAACATCGAATCCACAAACTGGTCTTCTTACTCCCCAGATCTCAACCTTATTGAGGCTGTATGGAGCGAGATGAAAGATTTTATTGAAAACCAATATTCTGAACTCGAGAATGGGCGGGAGCGATATTCGGGTGAGCTACGCCTCAATATTCAGGAGGCATGGGACTCTATAAGTCTTAACTCTTTGAAATATCCCATTGAAAGAATGCCGGCGAGATGTGAGGCGGTGATTGAATCTGGTGTGGGAGCTACGAGATTGTTAGACAAATAAGAATATTTATGAATCTGATTGAAGAAAATTGAATTGTCCCTCCAGGTGAAATATCTAAGTCTTAAATATACGATGTTGAGCTCTCCCGTTTCTTACAACCTCCGTCAAAATATTCTGCGATCCAATAATTTCATAATTATTAAATATCTTTTATATGTCATAAATACGACAGTTGTATGTCATTTGCAAATGAATCTTGGATCTTACCCCCTACAACTCAACAGTTCGGCATCCTCGAAGAATCCATCCGTTTAGGAACATCGATATGTTCGCTTTATTCGGCTACCAAGCCTCAACTCATATCTGACTAATCAATTATAACTCATAACTATACATTAATATTTACCTACCGGCAAAGACGAACTCTTCACCTTCACGCGGTGCCGGTGTAAACGCCCAGTATATTCTATATAACTGGGATAGTCAAGAAGAGTCGCATACGGGTTGTATACGGATTGTATTAAGCTACTTTATCACTACCTCATTTTCAGAAAATTCACGCCATATCGATCTTCACTACCAATGAGACACGTCTCTACTCTACTTCAGTTTTTCTGCACCTTACGACTAGATCAAATTACTTATTCCTTACTAAAGTAAATTCAACACCTTCACGATCTCATATGACCATTTCTCTGGATACGGGCCTGCAATGCTATCAATACCCTGAAAGGAGGACAAAAGTTGCGGAGCATAAGGTTGGGGGGCATGGTGGAACGGGTAGTATATGAAGTACTTTAAAACAGACAATTCTTAAGGAGAGACAGAAAGAAGGTTGTTGACAAATTGCGTGAACGGTGCTGGGCCTTGGAGTAGAGGTCGAATTTTGACGATAGTTTGACGATTTTGAAGGAGCATCAACAATTAACGTCACCTACCCATTGCTCAAGACTGTCATAAACTTCCAACAGACACAGTACACTAGTGGAACGGCACCATCCTACTTTGATCGGTCTTTAGTCCCCTGTGGTTTTTCCCGGTCGACAAATTATCACCTTGGACTGACTAAGAGGAAGAAATAGTCGAGCACTGGAACACCGCGGGATAAGGGACCTGTGACAGATGGTAATTTGAAGGAATCTTGTGGGTTGGGGGTCAGGAGATGTTACACCTCTCACTGCTGGATGCGTGGGGGTGATTAAAAAAAAAAAATTTGCCATAGCAGGATGCATGGTGGAGTGATGGGGTACAAGAAGTGCCTAATCAACTCCTAAAACCTTTTTTTCCCCTTTGTCACTTTTGTAGCTACTCTAAGTAGTGTTTTTGGTTGAAACGAGTTAAGCTCTGTGTCCTAGACGTAATCTTAGCCGGCTTCACAGTTCCTTGACCAAATGATGCAGGGCTTTAGCCTAGGACCTTAATATGAATAAATAAATAAATTAATTATTAATATTTACCTAATAATGAAGATGTGGGGCCACAATCTAAAATTCAACACCTCATAAAATTAGAACAAAATAATGCTGCAACTTTCATGTAATCCCCTCATTTGACCAAATATCTGAATTGGTTATGGAAAAGCCATTTTAATGGTATGTTCGACAGAGATACCGAGGATTTATTTTTATGCTTAGGCACTAGTTTTACCATAAGTTTTGTTTAGCGCGCATTTCATGATAAAACTTACAATTAACAGCTTCTGCTTACCCTACTGAAAGCTCCAAGGACCTCCCTTTCTACACTCGCGGTTTTGAGTTCACATCATACATAAAAATTTAAGGGTATCCTTTCCACATTGGGCCTAATTAAGTAGCTTTTACAGCAATTTGTTCATGTGTGGCGAGACCCTGGTCAAAGAGTGGGTTTAGAAAAAGTATTCATGCCATTACACCATCGTACAAGCGCTCACAGGAATTGAACCTATTCGAGTATATGTACTTTAATTATTTTACTGGTTTGACATTAAGCACCCATCAACAAGAGTACAAAGATACATGTACCGTCCTCCTTCGACCCTGACTTCCCATACCTCTTATCTCTTTTCTACTGGTAGGTGAAATTCAGGTCATGAAGAGTGTAAAATCGAATCCGGTAGTCACGTGTGATAAGTCTAGATTTTGGGCATGTTGAAGGTGTGGAGGTAGTGTTAATTTTTTATATGGATGGACTGAATAAAAAAATTAAAATAGAAAATAAGACATATTTTTTTCGAAGAATAACGTGGGAAATGGGAATTTGTGTCCACAAGAAGCGAACTGTGAGGGGTAATCTTCAGATTTCTTATCATATTTTATTTCTAGAATCTAATTGGGCGATCTCCCCGCAGACTTTAAAATACAGGTCAATATGCAAGGACATGTAGTAAAGATTTCTCCTGATACCCTGTACATTTTAATTTTTGGAACTTGGCTCAGAAAACAATCCTTCTGAAGGTCAACTAAATAAATTTAGGTTTTTACAATAAAGATGTACAGAGGGATTAATTCATTGTTACCATCACAACACTTAACACTCATTTGACATATCAAAATAAATCCTGACTGAGTTCAAAACAATTATCACGAGATCAATCATCAAGTAAATCAAGCTATAAGTCACCAAAAAAAATAAAAAATAAAAAATAAAAACAGCTTAAGTTAAAACGCAAAATTCATCGCTACCAAGTCGGCCGGCTGACTGGTAACAACAAACTTCGAGTTTATTCAGAGATGAGAAAAAAGGAAGCACGACATAAATCAATAAGTCAATTGGTCGTCACATATCTCTCAATTGAATTCTTTCTTTTCATGCTGGCTAGGAAACGAAAAGGTACATCAACCCTAATTTATTGACTATTGACCTACCTAAATCAATCAACCTCAATACAATAAAATAAAGGCTGTATGGTACAGAAATTGACACCATTTCCAGAATAGAAATTTACTTTGCACCCTTAGTATGCCTTAGTATATTCCTAGGTGTAAAAAATTCAGATGCTTTGGATATTCAGCACCAATGATACACTTTATCTGTGATAAAAAAGTACCATCATATTAAAGAAATCAAAATCGACAATTGTTTTTATTTGGTGGAGTCTGGCTTAATTATAAACTCAAAAAGCGGGCGTAAATTAAAATGAGTTAACGATAAGGACATCAGTAATTTTCACTACAGTCATACTGAAGCCCATGTGGCATAGAATTTGATTTTGAGGCGAGGAAATCTCGAATGACTAATGGTTATTCTTACAATTCGAGGGAATATGAGAGTTGGAGTGAAGAGGAGAATGAGAACAACAGGTACTAGTGAAACTTGCGCTTAGTACCTCTGGAAGATAATCGTAACTGGTTATCTTTCCAATTGGAAGCTTAGAAACCAAGATTTTCTCAATATGACGGGAATTGTGTACGGCACTGTATCAATCGTACTTTTTCTTTTCAAGTCAGGCTCCTGATTGTATTTTCAATTAGACCCCAGTGGCTGAAGGAGTCAACCACGGAGTTTCAAGGAATGTCTTATATCTATTGCTTCGAGGCATGGGGACGAAAATTTGGAGCTAGTAAACTTCTGCATCAGTAAGAATATCGAAGGTCGACCGGTGGATATTTTCTTGGAAAGGGAGGTTTAAATTGAGAATGATTGAGAATAATTGAGGGAACAGCTAAATGCACCCCCTACACCTTCTTAAATGATGCTACTACAATTTTAAATGATTACTGCCCCATTCATAAATAACCCATTCATAATGCCTTACCCCTGGATGATAACCTGAAATTAAAAAACCCTAAGCAAATACTCATCAGACCCTAAAATGTCTTAATAATTACCTAGCCTTATACAGACTTTACACTAGTAGTAGCATGTGACTTTATTTTGCTTCAAGCATAATGTTGCAAATCCATTTCCAAAAAGCATTAGTCAGCGAAGTCGAAACACTTCACCTTCACGCGGTGCCGTCTATAAACGCAAAGTGTGTCAGCATATCTAGGCATAACTGAGAAGAGTCGAAATACTTCCATTTAAGATCCCTGTTGATCTCCGAAGGTCATTCGTCTTCGTCTCTATAGCACCATCCCCTAGCACCCTCCTCGACGAGATAACCCACGATTGACCTAGAGAATTTTGGAGTGAAGGGCTCTACGTTTCCAACTACCAAAAATCGATGTAAATAAGCTTTTAGTCCAATGGTCAGGTACTGACTGGTTGGACTTTCTATGAAGTGGCAGGATAGATTCCTACATGGTTTATTGTTATGATGTGGATCATATATTAAGCTATACCAATCATGGTTAGAGTAATAATATTATAGATAGTGTATATGTGGAACAGAATAATCTAGAATATTCTACATCACGTGATAGAATATTCTGCTAATAAGTAGAAAGACAAACTATGTGTATAACTAAAAATATTCTCCTTCATGTAAATAGATAAAGAATGTTGAAAATTATTGTTAAATTGAATTTGATTATTTTATCGAAGAGAGATAACTCCTCCAATATATAGAAAAATATCTAGTATCTAGTCTAGTATACTTCATGGTATAAAATAGAGATTATATTCCAAATTTGGTGATATCTAAAGATAGTTCATCAAATTTAGAACTGGTACAAAATAGGGGAACTTCAGTGCCAACGCTGTCATATACACCCATGACCAAACACTCGCATCCAGAAACTCGTATCTTACACTATATATCAATCTATCATTATCCAAACTTAATTCTTTGGTAATTCATAAATAGATTAGTGTAGTTGTAAAGATTCTTGTCGGGAACCTAAGGGATAGTTGTGATGGTCTGCAACTTTGACACAAACTACCCAATTTCCAACAGAGAATAGTAACTTAAAAAGTCTAAATACAATCATCCTTCTGTCACTATAGTTATCCTCTAAGTTCTAGTTATAACCTCATACAAGGTATGTACTTTCTCCCCTACATTGTCGCTAAGTTACAATAGGTTATTAGCCCGAGGGTACTTCCCTGTGGCAAAGTATTGATGCTTACCATTTTACAAGTTTAATAAAAATGGGAAAAGATGACTATGTTGTTATCCTTGGTTCAGGCACCAGCTTTACTCGTTGGGAATCAAATATTCAGGCCGCTCTCGTTAAAAAAAAAATGTCTTGGTCATGTATTTCACGACAGTGAAGGAATCAGACCAATTATTCGTCCAACAGCACCAGTTCGAGACCCAAAGGATTCCGAGGAAAAAATTATACAACATTGCTGAACAAGGATTAGCAAAAGTGTACTACCACAATCCATTAAAAACATGACGGCCAAACAACTCTTCGACCATGTTGCAAAGTCTCGGGAAGAGAGTGCTACTGTAACCTATCAGACGGCTATGAGAAATTTATTGAATACCAAGTTTACGACGACTGTAGAAGACTACTCCGACAACTTCATGCGGAAGTGTTTGGGAGTTAATAGTGCAGCAGAATCCATGGTTCCCCAATCATCGAACTCTGACATCATAAATCCTTTTGTCATTCCACCTGGTGTTGCAAGCCATCTTTTTATAATTGGTACTGAAGCAATTGAATGGTTTTCAACTTGGAGACAAACAAAAGTTTTTGATAGCACGAACCATTACGTATCCCTGGAGACTATGATATCAACTTTACGATAGATTGGTACAGGACAAATTGAGGCAATGGGAAGAGCGATGAAAATATGCGGACCAGTTGGGAGTGTAAGTGAAAAGCCTGGAGGTTTGGATACGAACAGTTGATGTGAGCTATGCAAGCATCCACATAAGAATAGTGAATGCTACAAAAAACATCCAGAGCTCGCACCAAAATCAAAGGGTAAAAAGAGATGGGGGAAGAAAGGAAAAGCAAAAGTTTCGGCTGGTAGTGAAATATTTGATGTCAAAGATAATAAATAGTAGTAATGATGGCGTTTGTCTAGCAAGTGTAGCAAAAATATCATCGGCCAGTCTTAAAAAAAAAAAACCTTTACTATATGATACTGGTGCCTCTCATCATTTTATTCGTGTCAAGGAAAACTTCATTTCGCTTAAGAAACTCGCACATCTATTTGAATTTGATCAAACAATAGGCAAATCAATTTTGACTTGTCAAGGAGCTTGCCGGCTAAAAGTTGGTAACATGGCACTTGATCTTCATGACTCCCTATACTCACCCAGATCTGCGTGTAACATAAAATCAGCGGTGAAACTTTAAAACGACCACGGAATTGTGGTAGCAGCTGCAAATGAATTGCTTGTTAGAACTAAGAATAATGAACCTGTAGCTCAACTAGTCACAATGGACGGAGTTTTGTACATTCACCCTCTGAAACACGCCATTAATCAAAAGTCCTCAATCAACAAAGTAGCACCAGGAGTAGCAAGAATAACTCGAACTTCGAGTGCACAAAGGTGGCATAAACGTCTGGGCCATGTTGGACAGAAAATTCTCAAGAAAACAGCAGAATATTCATTGGGGATGGAAGGAGTCAACATATCGGAGCTTAATACGTGTGAAATCTGTCATCTGAGCAAAGCTCAACGCTTTTTCTCAAGAGAGCTAAGGCCAATTCCAGGTGAGCCTTTAGACGAAATATTTATCAACACAGTTGGGAAATTATCAAAATCAATGAATGGTCAACAATACGTAGTAATTCTCACGGATGCTCAAACGCTAATGAGATGGTCAATATCCACCATCACGAAAGACGGAAATTGCGCCAAAATTAGTTCTTTGGATCAAGGAACAACATCATCAGTATGTCAAGCGAATTTGAATTGTTTTTAAAGACGGAGGCACTGAATTTTCTCGAATTAATGAATATTGTGATAATCATGGAATTCGTACCGATACTTCGGCACCATACACACCAGAACATAATGGAGTAGTCGAGGCCGCTAACAAAAACTATATTGAGAACAGCACGGTATGCCTCCTTGCTTTTGGCCATGGGCAATCGTGCATGCATGCCTTGTTGTCAACAGATTATACTCCCTGCGCACAAAGAAAGTCCTAATCATCGATTTTTTGAATGATCTAAAACAGTCCCATAATGAAAAAATCGATTTTAACTATTTGCCTTGCTTTGGCTGTAGAGATTGTAAATTGATCCAGCCTAAACCCGGAAAATTTGAAGCGAGAGCGGAGAAAGGATGGTTTTTTGGATTTCAAAGAAATACTAGCAAGAACTATTTGATATACCATCCTCGTTGGTCATCTCAACAAAAGTGGAAATGGATAGAGAGCTGTACGCCTCGTGTGATATTTAACGGAGAGGAATTTTTTGGAGATCAACTTAACTCTCTTGATAAACAAAAAACCATTTCATAATGGGCTAGTGATAATACAGAATGGCAAGAAAAATTAAAAACACCGCCCAACATCATTCCTCTTCATGATAATCAACCTCCACATGAGTTTGAGGGGGAGAATTAATCATATCAGCCGGAAGGGCACCAAAATCTAGAATACCGAGTAAAGATATACTATATCTAAAACCTGGAGTTCCATTGATATAAG
>JAHYSP010005809.1:0-10461 GCA_019455505.1 Pleochaeta shiraiana
TATAGTATATCAAATTTAGAGCCACAGCACTGTATTAATATCTCGATGAAAAAAAAAAGAAAAAAAAAGGATTTATTCGACCCTGGACTTCTTCCTCTGCTTCGCCCATTTTTTCGTCCGAAAACTTAGTGATCGATTGCGATTCTGCGAGGAATATAGGGGTGTTAATGGAATAGAGAAAAGGTCGATACCAGCTGCTTATTATAGAAGAAGCTCTCCGATAATTACAAACTGCTAAAGTTTTTATTCGATTTGACCCTCGCGGGGCTTACAACCTGATCAGAAAACTTCAAGGAAATGAGCCCCTAACCATGTTTTGGACCCGATATGAATTGTTCGAATATTTTGTTATGCTCTTTGGCCTCACAAACGCCCCTGTATCTTATCACCAACTTGTCTATGATAAATTGAGGCAGTATCTCGATCATTTTTGCGTCGTCTATCTAGATAAAATTTTGATCTACTCCCAAAACTTTGAAGAGCACAAAAAACATATTCGTCTGATCCTAGAAACCTTGCCTGAAGCTGGTTTTTATGTTAATGGGGAAAAAACTAACTTGTGGTGAGCATGTAATCTCAAAACAGCTGGAAATTTTAACTTTCTCAATATGAAATTTATAACCTTAATTTTAATAACAGAACTTCCCGATATCTGTAAGGTATGCTTTAGATCAACTTGAAGATCTCTTCTGAATCTCTAGAATACCGAGAAAATTTTGCTAACTAACGAAATTTTGAAACTGTCAACATTGATATATAGTTCAAGTATGTTAAGATATGCCAAAGAAGGTTCTTTAAGTTATTCTGGACGTTAAAAAATTAGATAAGGATCCGGAAACGCATTCTCTTTGCCTTTTTTTCTGATGTAGAACCTAAGCGAGATGATATCTGCTTGATGTGATGATTTTTTCTCTAAAGACCCATCTATTAATTCTGGTTACTAGTTAAAGAGATATTCTCACATAGGAATAGTTTCTTAACAGAAATCAGTAGGAATCAAAGACCTTAGAAGTGACACCGCAGCCCTACTTTCATTTTAAACTGTTTTAAGGAAATAATCAACCTATTTCAACTCACACTACTAGTGTGGAGAAATAAATCGAATATAGTGTTTCATAGATAAGGAGTTCTCCAAGCTCTTAATCTTTGGGAAGGACATCGTCCACGCTTAGTTAATTGTTTCGATTTACTCCATGATCACGGCACTCATCTAGAGCTAAGACCAGAGTTTGTCCTATAGTAAGAGACAAAAGTGTTTTAATAATTCATCAAAACAACTTACAGAAGTTATAAGACTCTGAGGACTAAGCCTAATGGTATAATTCTGAGAGAATTAGTTTATTATGATGAAAACTACAATTATTTCTCAAATCTTTATGTTAATTATCTTCATTTTTTGTGGTAGTTATAGGTGTTAATAGTTGATATATATTATAATAACGAGGTTATGAGAAGTCTAATAATTGTCGCTTTGGGTGTATCAGTCAAAGTGGGTAAATGTAGGATAGCACTGATTCAAATGTGAAGAAGAAGAATATAAATGGTATATTTGGTATATTAATGATTGTACAGTAAGAGTAAGAGTAAGAGTAAGAGTGAACCGTTACGTTTTTACAAAGAAGTCTCACAAAGATTATTTTATATACATATAATGTGCACAGAATGTACAATTGACAGTAATATTTCTCAATGGTCAATGACGATGTTGTTGAATACATCTGCGTCATATCATCACATATAGCTAAGTTATTGGTGTTGTCATCACTGTGTGCTGATGAAGTACGTTACCAATGACGCAGAATTGGTTGAAGTCTTGTCGGAGATACTTATGTAATTAAGATCAATATCGTCATTGCATTTTTTTTATTTACGACACTAGTCATTCCAAGTCATGTAATGTATATGTGGGCCTGATTACAACAATATAAGCATTGAGGCATTTCCGTTCATTCTCAAGCAATTACATGAATTTTTCTGTTAACTCAATTCTATGAACACCTTTTGATCATTCTATTCACGCAAATCTGCGAGTAATGTTTTCAAACAATTTCTGACACAATCAAATATTTTTTATTTATTTCATTTTTTTTTTTTTCAAAGCTCCTGCATACGCTCCATCTATTGATCCTGTGATCTCTTCAGCTCCTCAAATTTACAAATCTTCTTTTTTTTTTCCATTTGATTCCAAAGTTATTCAATTGAGTTAAGGTCTGGAGACTGTGAAGACTAGTCCTCTAATTCATTTTCTTGGGATTTTGGCCGTTTTTGGGTAGAATTTGAAGTGTGCTTGGAGTCATAGTCTAATTAGAAGTGGACTCCTAACTTAATGAAGTCAAACTTACTCAGTGTCCCCAAGTTGCGGCCCCGCCAGTAAACGAACATATTGGTAACTATCAAAAATACCCTATAATACCTGTAAACATCCTGTCCCATGATTAGTCTTGCATATCACAATCATGGTATTTTCAACGCCTTCACTGACTATAACAAGGTAGTTTTGGCTCTCCAACCTATTTTTACCCAAGTAAATTAATATCTGATCGCGCTCGCAATTTCTAATATAATGTATCTTGATCTCCTCTGATCTAATCAATTTTATACAGTTATTTAATAGCAATTCAATTTGTTTCTGAGCCTATAAAATTCTATTTAAAATATGTTTCTTATTTACTAATGGATTTTTCTTCGGTATATTTAATAGTATTTTTTTGTTATCTGAGGGCACTAACTACACACTCTCCATGATATTATTTCTATGTTAATAAATTATAAAATCACCATGACAACTTGAAAGCCTATAAATTACACTTCAATTAGTGTAAGGCGCCGAGGAGGGTATAGTCAGGTAGCTCATACTTAGATGAGGAAGATTTGCCTTGTTTAGCCTGTTCTTAGTCAAGTCAAATTTTTAACAGATTCTAGCAACTAATGCTGTCGAGACATTAAATTCGAAGTTTAGATAAGATCCTTGCCTTGGTAGAAAGAGCTTATTGATAATAGTCTCTCACGTAGCTGCGCTGAGTGACCTCGTTATGAAAAAATAAGAAGAATTATATTAATTTCTAAGCAATATGAAATTAATGAGAGCTTCTAAGGGACATATTTATTCTATTATTACAAATTCATCAAGTGATTCTTGCATACTCTTGATAAAATACTGAGTTACAAAAATCGGCGATGAATATTATCTTAAACAGTGAAAAAAATGTTTTCAATGTATATCTCGTCTTTAATTAAGCCCCTGAAACAATCAAAGAAATTCTAGATCATTAGTTTGAATTTGAGTGATTATGGTTTAGTCTATAAAATTAAAATAAAAAACTTGCAGAAGTGTAGGCTCCGGTGCGAATTCTAGAGAGCCATGATCGTCACAAGTCTTTTTTATTAAGTACTGAAATTATTTTTTTCTCTTCGCTTAAGTTACTGTAAAGAATCAATTGTTATTATGTTTCCATGGCAACCCCCATATAAAGTACGCAAAAAAAAAACTGTTGACATAATTACACAATTTTTTTTTTTTGAGTTTTGCTTATAATTCTGCACGTACCCTTCATAATTCCTAAAATTTAACATAATAGTAAATTTGAATCTTTTGAATTTACAGGACTTGGTTTTTTTTTTACAAAATATAATATGAGAAATTGGTTGTGTCACAATGGCTTCAAATCAAAGAGCTCATGTCAACAGTTTTTTTGCCAAAAAAATTTCTTGGATCTAAATGAGTCCGAGTACCACAACTCCACTCAACTACAATCCCAACCATGTGACTTTAAAATTCGCTGCTCGAAAAATATTTTTTTTTACACTTCGATAATAAATCTAAATCTCAAATTTAAGTAGACAATCTTCAAAAGAATAAGTCTGCGCATGATCTTTAGAAATTTCAGCCCTCCCAGCAGCTGTGTTGACTCGCTGTGCCCTATTTACTACTTCAGGTGTTGATGCTACCCTTGCTTCCTCCTAGGCCCTCTTAACCGCTTCAATGTTCGAAAATTGAATATTTGGGTTTGTTATTACCTTCTCCTTCCTCTTGCTAGTCGATAAGCGGTCATTTTGAAGACTAAAAGCTTGGTTTTTCATCCTTTCCTCGGCTAGTTACGCCTGGAGCTCTTCAAATCGCACTTTACAGTCTCGAAAAGCGTGTAAAATGCATCAATTGCTTCGGTGGTTGCTGCTTGAACTATTAATTTATCAAGCGACTTACCAGTCATCCCCTTAATTTGAGGGTGTCGTGATAAAAATTTATAAACCCAATTCATACCTATAGAAGTATTGTCATACTCCAAGCCAAGTATCTTTGCAATTATTTTTCGCCTTTGAACATGGGATTGGGCTTGCTTTACACAGTCTAGCTCTATTATCCAGTTGATAAGGTACAATTCCTGATCAATGGATAGGCGTTTAAGTGGTTCTGCACCTTTATGGTGCAACTTTGACTTTTCAATCATTCAATGGGTTAAAGTAGCTCCTGGTACATCATAAGCCTCTGCTGTCGCCCGTCGCGACGAAAATTCATTACAATCAAAAGCTGCAATGGCATCCTGAAGTCGTGATTCTATACCAGACATTTCAGAAAATTTAAACTATTATTTGTGATTAAAAGATTGGGTTTCAAGAAAAGGTTCATGAATTGGTGAGGCGACTAAAACATTGAGTGGAATTGTGGTACCCCGAATTACCTTATATAGTCTCCTTTGGCCTTAATTATTGTAAAAATTAATTGCATAACTACATCTATCTCAATGGTTTTCCAATATCGTACTATACTAGGAAATAATCCTTAATTACCATGAAAGGAGGAACTTATACCCTTGTAATTATAAAAAATCATTTGTAGAACTCTCTAGAATCACAAATAGTAGATTCTACAGACTTCTAGGAAAACCACCACCAGTGCAAAGTAATTTCTGTTGAAATGTAAGGATTTATCTATCGGATTTATGCCTTGAATTTATGTCTCGAATTTATAGTTTTAATTAAAGCAACAAGATTACCACTTTTAATATCATGAAGAATATCTGGTGTGGCAACTTATAACAAATTCAAACTATTGAGGAAATGATAAATTAAGGTAGCCGGTTATTTAGACTAAGACATGTTTCACTCTACGACTATTATCTCTGGACAGTTTAATGTCTCACTATCTTGAATGAAGGAGCTAATATAAATATCATATCGACGAAGTTATTCAACCATTGTAAGTAGAAATATATTGTATATAAGAAGCTAAATATCTCGTTCAAATCGCCTAAATAATTAAGATAATTAATACGACTACTTGTATCCGAAGATCAATTCATCATTTATTATTGTGCCCATACTCTTCGAGATTCTTCCTCATAGAACCTATACACAATATTTTCCGCACTCTCTGGTGACTTCTTTTGCATTCTTCCTAAATTTAAACTAAATATTACAGTTACAGGATGCTATTGACAATAGGGTATCCAGAAAATTATATAACATGGTGCTGAAAATAATTGGTAAATTCAATAAGATTATTTTATCGAAGGGAGATAACTCCTAAAATATATAGAAAAATTTCCGGAGTTCCAATTGTTGTAAATAATAGTACCAACATTACTGCAGTACAATCACTGCTTCAACTAATTATAAAACATGCGTGCTTAATAATATAGTATCTCATTAATAATATGTCACTAGCTATAGTAGATTCTAGAGCAGTCTATAGAATTTTAGTAGACAGAAAATCAGAATAATTCATAAGTTCTCTTTTGTAGAATTTTGTATAAAGTACCAGATAACTCTGGAACACACAGTTGTGTATAGAAAAGGAGAAAAATTTCACCCAGAATAACTAGATAGAAAATATACAATTTTAATTGCATTGCAATACGAACCTCGTATCGTCACTTTCTAGATTCTCCAAATCATTTCACTACTACAATAATTAACGTCTTGCATTCGATACCATTAAAGTCACCTGGATTCCTAAGCAATATTTCAACTCCAATAACTACCTCCATTGCAGATGCCTTCTCTTCTGCTACTCTTGCCCTTATTGTTGCTTGAAAATCGCGATCACCAGCCTGACTATATACCCTGAATTGTTCTTTTGTAGGAGCACCGTGGCGTGTTGGGCGTGCCAGATATATTACACTGTCGGATCGATGAGGTCCTCCACAAGTTCTGCACCGAGTGGCGGCCATGCAAATATCTTGAGTGTGCATAATTGAGCCACAGTTTCCACATGAGGGTGCTCGTGAACAGAATTTTGAGGAGTGATGTCTATTGCAACGTTTGCGGAAATTGATTGCAATTTGCTTCTTAAATAAATTTGTTATACCAGATTCATCAAAAACTCTAAACCCCGGTTTTGGAGGTTTGGTGAAGAGTGCTAGCTAAGCTCGATGCGGAGCATCAGGCTTATGGTTTCCATATAATTTTAGAGCTTTTTGGCGAATCGATGATTTTCTCTCGATGATTTCGTCTGATAGAATCTGTTTTCTGACTTCCATGTGGCCCTGTAATGTATTAATTGATCTTGGAACAGTAGGTATCAAGAGGGGGACCCATTAATTTGCTAGCTCCAGTTTTGCGCCTGATAAAAACAGACCCCCTGAAGCCTTTAGTAACTCCTCTCTTGCTTCACTACTGCACAGGCTGAGTGCAAAACCTGAGCGTACATGCTGAATAAGTCCAATGGAAGCTGGAGAGACATGTAGGCGTTTTACAATCATTTCGCGGATTCCCGCAGGAGAAAGCTTACGCCACTCGTGCTCCTGGCAGAATCGAACGAATAACCTGTAATCTGAATTTTCTGGATTATTATTTTTCCTGTTGCAAAGATTTTTGGTTTTGTTTGATGGCCGAGCTGGCAACCGAGATTGCAAGTTTATGTTTTTTGCGATATAGTTTGGTGTCGATTGCATTATCCGCGACTTCTTATGGCCATTTCGTGTGACTGTGACCCACGAGTTCTGTTAAGTTTTATCATTATTGTCACATTGAACCTATTGTAAACTCTTGCGAAGTTGTTGAGGTCCTTTGTGATTAGTCAATGGTGTGGGGGGTATAATTGACGATTTCTTCTTGTATATATACTTTCCCTGAGTGGAACCTTTTGTTACTGATGGTTTTGTTTGATGCGGAATTGGGGGAAACTTTAAGGCGTTATTTGAAGATGCTAAGCGTGCAATCACTTGCTGTAGATAATTCCTTTTTAAATCAGCCTCTTCTTTTTCTAAATCATCTTTATAGACTAGAAAAGTGCTTTCGATGATACAGATCACACTTGTACATATGAAAAATCGTACGTGCCTGGCTTTATCCTAAAAACGCCGCTGTTTTATGATCTCCCGTAATTCCTGTGGTAGTTACGCATTGGTTTGGTCAAATTTATCTTCGAATTGTTGTGACGCTCGTTCAGCGACGCTCTGGGCAGCCCACTTAGATGGAGCGGCTGGGGTTAATATAGCTCTTGAAGACTGAGTAGAATGTTTGCAGTTGCTAACGAAGGTGAGGATAATTGGAGGGGAGTAGAAAAAGGGGAAAGGTGCTGAGTGTACTGCTGGGGGAGGGAGTGTATGGCACATATCTGTTGATAGGGCTTAATCTCCGTGTCGGAGTTCATTATTTTGTTTATGATAAAACAGTAGTGTGTAGGTATTGTAAGATTTGTCTCAATATCTCAGTTTAAAGTCATCTGTATATATGTTGTGTTATGTCTACCCTATTTCTTTTTGTCTTCTGCTTGTTTTAAGTATAGAAAGTAAAGATTTTACCATTCAAATTTCATCAAAATGCTAAAAATTTATAATTGTGACGGGCTTTGCTCCTGCTGTTGACTGGGTTTCCCATGTTACCCAGCCTGGTAAGGTTTTCTATAGCAATTCCAAGGAATCATGCAAGGGGTATTAGATACGACAATTGGGTGGAGATCTTGTGAAGCCACAAGACTCCCCAGAAGCTCTGTGCGCTTACAGATAGTTAAGTAGGTAGGTAGGCACATTTGCTAGATCCCCATAGATGAATATAGACAGTTTGTGACATTGCTTGCGTACGTGATATTTCTTGCCTTCGTCTTTCACAATAATATTAGTAAATGCTGACGGAAACAAGAAGAGCTTATCAGTAACTGGGCGAAAATATTCTCCATCACTATTCTATGTCAACTTTTTGTGCATTTTATTTAGTATCCGTTAATATTTTGCAGTAATATAGTCAGTCAGGTCACATGGCCCCAGTTATCATGTCGAGATTTAGAAGTAATTATATCAATTATACGGGTTAAAGTCAGTGTTTAATACCATTGTAGTGATAGTGATGAAGAAAAAGTCATTATTTAATGGCATTTGAGTGTACAAATACTAGCCCTGGAGGAAACATTTTATATCTGTCTGATTTGAACATTTAAGAAATATAAATATAATTTTAAAAGCTGAAATGGTGAGCCATAATGAGATTGAAACATAACTTAATCGATATTATTGATATTAATCTTTATGATATTTAATTTTATAGTCCCAGCCCGGTCTGCCATATTATTTTTCCAAAAAATCGCATTGAAAAAAAATAAAAACAATAAAAACAATAAAAGTTGGCATTCAATAAGTTGAAGTCATGCATTCAAGAAAGTAAGTAACTAACTGCCCTTTCCAAAAAGTCAGTCAGCTTCATGATTGCCGACATTTTTTTAAAACCTCTTAACAATCACAAGAAATCTCGGTGTATATATTTCTCACCATGATTTGTCTTGAAATATTCATAAACAAAAAAACTCTTGAGTCCAAAAAAATCTTCCTAAGATTCTTACCAAGCTTTATTTGAGAGTAAGACTATTTTAATAACTTGTGAGGATCAATAGATGAAGATTATCCAAATTTTGTTCTAAGAGCTCAATTGATAATGATCACTTGACAATCTCTCGTTGATGATATTTGTGATGGAATTGATGAATTGGTATAAGTCGAAGAAGTTATTTGTTGGTATCAAATATTATTCAAAAGATTTAATTATATTCATGTAAATAAATATCTTTTGATTGAATATAATGTCTTTCATGAACATTCTGGGAAGGTCTACATGTAAATATTTCGTCGGTAATTTCCGGGTGAACTTTAATACTGTCCAGTGAACTATATATAATTGGAGTATACATGATATGTGTATTTTGTTGATTCTCATAAACAACACCAAGACTTTTGCATGTTTTAGTACTATGTGTCCTTTTGGCGACTGGTTCATAAAACTTCTGAGGGACTAATATTTATATATAGTTAGTATTATATTGCCCGCCTCTCGGGATATATTACATGAATAAAAAAAGTCTTGATCCTACCGCTTTTCTCCATCGGTTCTATTAGTAAGATATCAGATTCTCTACTTTAGAAATCAGCTCCTTCATATTTCCATTCAGTCAGTATATCATTTGTCGCACAAGAACAATTTTTTTTTCTGCATTTTTCTCGATGATGCAAAAGCAAACAGTAAGTATACTCGTATATCTATGATGCAGCTGACTTTACTTCCTCTTGACTAAATTTTATCAATGGACTACATTCTGCACCATTATCTCTATCAAGTACAGTGATACTTACCATACATTTTGGGAGCACGAAAAGAAGAGCTGTAAAAAATATAAATATGTAATATAACCACATTTTTTATTTTTGCTTTAGATCTGATTGATATAATCAAATTTTCAAAGATATATATGTAAAAAAAAGGTCAAGAAATGGGTCAAAGAAAAGATATAATAAAAATCAAAATCAAAAAATAGCTGTGCATTTGCTTTACTGATCTCAATGAGATTTACATCTGCCGGGAAAACTGGAATATATATTTAATTTATTGAATATACTTAAGTCAGTTCTAGAACTATCGTACTTTGTGATAATAGCTGAGTCATCAAGCGAATGACTCAGCAGTGAAAAAAACTCACTTATTGTTGTAAATATGAAGATTGAATAATATATAGCGATACTGGCCGTTTTTTTTTCAAAACAAAAGAAACCAATACGCAACACATAACTCTTATGCAATTTATAATAAGGATAATTCACCTCCTTTATCCCTTTCCCATCTTTCTAGCTGTAGAAAAGAAAATCGCATAAAATAATCCTTCACTTGGATACGTTTGTTAATCATTTCAGCCAAACTGGTCGGTCCATGAAGCCCTTAACTCGGATGAATAGTTTATTGTCATTGATGAAGTATTCTAGAGCTTTGTTGCATGATATCTTCATTGCATTAGCGGGATTGTCTTCACCCTGGATCTACCTGACTTCTGTAATTTCTAGGCTCTCACATGATTCTGGCAGTGCCACTATATCGATGATCAGCATCTTCTCCTTTGTTGTGCCAAGCTTCACTAGCCACTCATACTAAGAGAGAGAATCTGTACAAACAATCAGGGGAATGGGGGGTACAGAAAGTTGGTCGACAACCTTATTTATTGTTATTGCAATTACGTAAGCGGCATCAAAGCTACTCACTAAA